>JAOVYX010015039.1:0-29516 GCA_035668315.1 Drosera spatulata | reverse complement strand
GGTTTTGTTGAGGGACGGGATAGTAGGGATCTTTGGTATGCTGCCACCGGCGAATGCTGGAGAGTTGTCATTGTGGGATTTGGAAAGGGAGAGGATTGGGATTTGGGAAGGGGAGGATTGAGAGAGTGGGGCGGAGAGGGGCTGAGAAGGGAGTTGAGGAACGGATAGTACGAGTGATTGGATGATAGGTTTGTTGATGAGAAATGAGTGGTGGTGATTGGAATGGCAATTGGAAGATCGACGCTGTTATAGGTCAACGCTGATCTTGTCTCTCTTTGGAAACCTTAGCATCAAATTCCCCTTATTGTTAAATCATTATTCAATCGAAGAATTTTAAATCCGGATTGTGATTATTATCTTGATAAAAAGAAAAAGGAAAAGAAAGTAAATGAGCAATTTATTTTGTTTATCTTGTTGTGAGTTTTGATAAGAAGAAAAGAAAGGATTTTGAAAAAAAAATGTTGATATAAAAAAACGTGCATTTTATGGATTAAAAGTTCAAATAAAAACCTAAAAACTATAATTGATGGGAATGGATTGAATTGGATTTGAATTTCGTTTGGGAAAACATGAGGTTTGAATTTTGTTTCGAAACGAGTAACGAGAAACGCATGGGGAGTTGGTAAGATGGGACATTGCAAGGATAAAGTGTTTTTTCAATGGAAAAATGAACTTGAGATGTGCAGTATAATAAATTCTAGTATGTTTTGTTTGTAAATTTTAATGGGAGGAAGGGGAGGTGAAATAAAATGAAATAAAAATTATTTTATGTTTTATTATTTATAAGTTAGGAAAATAAGAAAAATATAATAATAAAATTATGTATTTGTCCCTCAATTCTTTTGGGCCCCTGCCATGTGTGCATTTTAAACATTAAAAATCTGGACATCTTTGAAAAATTGTTACGGAATGCTCCCGATTTGGGAGGTTCAAGATATGGGGTTTAATTTGCCTCCATTGTACTCATAATCACTTCCCCTCACCGACGAAAAAATTCTCGCAAACAAACCAAAACAGAAAAACATTTTAAAAAACCTCTCATATTTTTTTCCTTTCAAATTTTGACTTATAAACAAGGTCTTAAAAATTCTTAATGATTTTTTAATGTAAAGGATACTGAATAATATTTTAAGGGTTAAACATAAGTTGAAATTCTATCATAAAAAAAAGAACATAAGTTGAAATTCTATGATTTTAAATTAAGTACCCCTTCATTCTTTTTTTTTTCTTTTTTTCTTTTTTTGAATAAGAATTTCCTTTAATTAAAAGAAAAAGAAGAAAAATTCCTTTCGATCAAAAAATAAGATAAACCAAAATAAAATAAAATATTCCAAAAATGTTTCCTTCAATGGCGTCGTCGATGGTAGTGCGGCTCCGGCTACGGAGGTGTTCTTGGCCGGAGACAATGACCGTCGATGACGACCGTTGCCTGATCACGGAGCCAGTGCTTCCTTCGCCGTATAACATGTCGTTAGGGTTTCCTCTTCTTCCTCACTATGCCTCAGAGCAAGTTTCCTCGTTGGACTCATTGTGCAGGTGAACCCACGATGCCGTGATTCGATTCAATCTTTATTGTTGATTCAAGTGTGTGAAGTTAGGGTTTGTTTATAACGTACGTGTAGCACTTTGATGCCAAGAATTTGTGAGCGTAAATCGGGGGAACAAGGTTTAGGGTTAGACAGTTTGGTATGTTGTAGGAGCGGCTAGACTCGGGGAGATGTTGATACTTGTATAGGGGGAAAATAGCTTTAAACCCCCCCTCGTACTTTCATTGATTTACATGAAACCCTCTGAACTTCGATTTACATGTTGTACTAAACACAGTAACTTAGAAAAGATCTTTTCCCACAGACTTCTCACTAGTAGCAAGTAGCAACTAAATCACCCTTCTCGATTGAACCCTCCGGTCTGATTTTGTGTGAATGAAACTATGCATCCATTTGTTTTGCGGTCGTTAATGATGATCCATCCATGTAGTTCCTAAAGAAACGTTCCGTGGGTTATGCAGTTGTCTCCTGTTAGAGATTTATGCTCTAAAGTTGGAACTTCCCCTGAAATTGAAACAGCTCTTGGAAAGACTTCTTATTATTATTCAAGGCGCAGGCAATGCCATATATTCTTGTAGTAACCAGCTCTTGGAAAGACTTCTACACTATGAGATACCGCCTAGGAGAAGGTTTGCCAACAGAACTTTTGTGTCTTGCACTTCTTAATGTGGCTGTTGGGAAGTGCTGTTCGACAGAATTTTCGTTTGTTCATGTCGCTCTAGCATTCTTTGTTTAGAGCCTATCTGTGCTGTTTCTGGTCTAGAAGTTCATCCTTGGACATTTTCTGCTAAGCCCTATTGGCTGATGATTTGTCAAATTGTGCCTTTTTGTAACAATTTGCAACTACTCTTTTTTTTTTGCTTTTTTTTTTTTTCCGCCTTGATGGCTTATACATCTAGGCACATCTGATACCCATCGTTAGCTCTTTTCTTGTAGTATGTTAACAGTAAAACCTGGGCACAATCTTACAACTATAAATTATAGCGACCAACCAATGTGGAAACTGTTGTCTAAAAGTATTTTAACGATATACAATATCTAAGAAGGTGTGCCAGACTACTCAGGCCATATCATGACGAAAAGAGATTAAGCCATTGAATGATATTATCAGTATAAATTTCCATTGATTTCTAATTGAGAAAGCAGGATCTAGAGGTGATGATAGAAAAACTGATGCATGAGTTTTGAGCTTGAGCAAAGTTGGAATGCGAAAAAAGTACTTCATGTAAAAAGACTCAACAATAGAAAATTTGAAACCAGGGAAACAAAAGGTAACGTCGTGGATAAGGGGTGATTCTCGTTT
The DNA here is from genome assembly GCA_035668315.1 of Drosera spatulata. NCBI lineage: Eukaryota > Viridiplantae > Streptophyta > Magnoliopsida > Caryophyllales > Droseraceae > Drosera > Drosera spatulata. The sequence goes on along the minus strand of JAOVYX010015039.1, from coordinate 26,666 downwards.
CCGCTTAGTATTGAAAGCTGGTGTTGACTAATTTTTCCTCCTAGCCATGGAAGTTGGGTTCCCCTCGAAGAGCTCTTCGATGACTGTCTCTATATCTTCAGGCTGATACTTGATATACTTCTCAGCCTGCCTTCCAGGGGTGAAGTGCTGACCAAACCTCGCCACAAATGACCGGTAAGCTGGGATCATAACGGCTGAAATGGACACTCTGAGCTCAGACTGAAGCTGCTCGTCGCTCACCACCCAAGTGCTCTGTGTCTTGTGGATATCATCAAACAGCTGATTGAAACTCTTGAACCTTTCCTTCAATATTGGCTTATGCACCTTACCGTTCACTTGCAGGCCCTCATGTCTTAAACATTGCAGCACCTTACTCCAGGTTTCGCGCTGGTAGTTCTTGTGAAACGTTCTCAGCTCTGATGATCTCTTTCTTCTCCAGCTATCCCCTACCAGTGCATGCATCTCCGTTGACTCCTTGATCTTTTGAAGAATGTATCTCCCATTATTCATCAGAAATATGTACCTGAGGGATGCATCCTTGTAGAGCTTTGACTTCGCCTCTAGATTTGTGTCTAGCAAGTCCATCACTGACATCAATTGAGCTGCAAATGCCGTCACCTTTCCAGCCTGATTGCTCTTTTCATTTTCGTTGTTGTTCCTGTCTGGTATCTCTTTGTGAGACTGAGGTTCCGAATACCCATTGGACTGATCAGGTTTCTGGTGGTGGGAGAAAACCTGTTCAAGTGCATCCTTGAAATCGCATGCGTAACGTAAATAGTTCATGGTGTAGCGAGTCAGGGGATGGACTGCTCCACTTGGGACCGGATTCCTTGCGACATTGCTCCTGATCGAGTTCTCCAAGTCAGAGAATATGCACACAGCTACTTCTCCAAGGCGGTGCCTCACAGTTGAGATCTCTCCCCTTATCTCACTAGCACATTCCTTCGAGTAGAATGAATCATCAAACACTGATATCAACTCTGTGAGGGTTTCATAGATGTCAAGCATCTTAAAGAGCCTCTCAGCTGAATGCTTAGTCGTGGCAATAGCCTCCGCGAAATTGAGGAATAGTATGATCACAGCCCTGGCCAGGTTGATGCTGATGCCTTGGCCAATGGAAGGATGATTTGAGAATACAGAAGCACACAGTTTTTTTTCTCTTGGAAAGAGGACCTTCGTCGAGTACTTGACTACCTTGACCCACGTCGTAATATGACCTTCAAGGGGCTCCCATTGCATCTTCTGGATCTCCTCCGCACTTATTTTCTCAAACCCTTCCCTATTAACTGCCTCTTTGAACGCATCTCGCCTCATTACGCTGTACACCTGACAGCATTCAGTCTCAAACCCTGCTGAGATCATGGCAGATGCTATTTGATTCATCCTACAGACGATGTCATCAGGGATCGCTGGGAAGTCTTCTAGTTCCGTTGATTTGGCTTCTGGGTCTGTCGTGGGGTTCTGGTCAGATTCTTTGGAAGGGATCCACATTGAATCATCTAAAAGGACTCGGAGTTCCTCCTCCATAATTGTCATAGCTTGCTGCAGAACCATGCTTATCTTGCTGAGGGAATCCGCAGTTCTGGAGTCCTGTGGTAATGCCCCCAGCAAATTTGCCAGTTTTGATATCCTGCCAACCGAATCAATGAAGATCATATCCTGGCTTGGCTCCTGTCCGAAAGCCATGGATCCGGAGTTATACCTTTCGACCTTTGTCTGGACCATTTTAACAAATACATCCACCGCATCAGGGATCTCTGAAGCATTGTATTTGTCGGTCATGGCGGATAGATCAGACATAATACGCTCAATCTCCTCCGAAACTCCCTCGAAGCTGGGCTGATCGTGGAGATCGTGATGACCATCAACATCGGCACTTTCTTTTCCCTCGACATCTTCTACCTTGTAGGGTTCTTCATTTCCAGTATCTGAATCAACCGCTTTCAAAGACGAGTCCTTGACATTGTCGAATAATGCATCATTATTCTCGTCATTTTTCCCGTGATCAATGCTGTCTCGTTTTGATGGAGAGTCGCTGACCTCAATAGAAAGGTGCTCATGATCTGATTTCGGACTATACGATCTTTCACCAGGATGGTTGGAGGTGCCGTCGACGCATGATTGATCATCGCAGCTGGTTGATTTCTCAGGAGGAGCATTGGTCTCCATATGAAGGATTTTCTTTTGGTTTTGTGAATATTAAGATCGAAGTTGTGTGTCTGAATTGGGTTGCATTAGCAGATAAAGAGAAAATAATGCCAAGGAAAATTAGGTTCAGATGGTCTTCGTTTATTTTAATTTTTACTATCTTTTGTGTTTTTTCCCTGAAACTGCGGATTGGAAGAGGTGGGAGGGAAAACGGTAAGCGAGATAGACTGTTAGAAAGGAGAGGATGATTGATTTGGCCGTTGAATTCTAGGGGGAAACCGGAGGAGAAGGTGATGGTTTTTCTCGTTGACTCCAAATCGAGAGGCAGCTTTGTTACCGTGCGCGCCGATCTTTTTAATCTATTCTTCCCGACCATGTCTACGTCTATCTCAGGATGCCACCAATAATAGTTTTTTAGATTATTTCAAAAATAAAAAATATTTATCACTTAAGATTTTATTGATCATTTAGTTCTCAGACAAAAAAAACATGATCTTTTATATGCACCTTGTAAGGAGAACAAATATTCACCCTAATAATGATTCAACCTTCAATGCAACATAAATTTACAAAAAAGAAAACATAATAATCATTCATCAATTACAAAAATCAAATCATAAAATGAAAACATAAATTTTTCTGTTCTTCATCTTATGTGACATAAAATACTCCCTTCGTCCCATAATAAATATAACGTACACATATTTTATATTATTTTATATATATAAATGTAAGTCTCGTTTTTATATCAAATCATGTCTGATCGTCCCATAATATATATTATTACACAATTATTGATGTATCCCGCAACATATATTAGTTTAAAGTATATAACTTATGTTTCATGATAAATTTATAAAAATATACGTTTGAACTTAGGGAGTAATCTATTTATTCTCAAGTATTAAATGGCTAAAAGCTGTGTAGACTTAATCTAGATAGAGTCATCTAAATTGTTCTATGAGACCCATAAATAAACCTTGACTGTCTTCAAGAGATCTTTGAGTTTTTTCGAAGAGTTGTAGAATTCTTTACGACAAACATTTAGAAGATCAATCCATTTTCAGCCGATGTGATCTTCCTCGCACTCATATAGCCAAACGACAAACCCGGCAGCACGGGAAGATGAAGACCAAGCAGGATAGATAAAAAGAAACAGAACGAATTCAATACAATTGTGACTACTGGCCGTAGTTTCTCCATTTTCTCTTACCCCCAAAAGGCTCTGATCTGCTAAGAAACGTATCAACAAGTAGAGCAAGCCAGTTCGAAGTGCAAAATTCAAAATACACAATCATCCTACAAGAGATCAGGAAGCATCATTCGGGCACATTGGCTACGAACCCTTCACATCAGTTCGTCTTCTTATCTGTTGATTCCGATGTGCTTGGCGAGGTTGCTGAACGCTCACCTTCTGCCTTCTTCATATGAAGCTCATCCCTGCTGTCCTCGAAGTATCTCTCGAAAGCCTTGGGAAGAAAGCGAGGGATCAAAAATGCCAAGAGGTTAACAGAGAAGTAGACCAGGTTTGCTATCGCTAGGCACCTCCCAAACCAAAACCAAGCTTTATCCTGCATCTCAAAACATAGGAACAATCCCGCCACTAATATTTATGATAAACGAAACGGAGGATACTCAGAAAATCAGAAGGCAATATTGCAAGAACAAAACAAAGATATAAGAGTCACACCTTGATTGGTGCATCAGCCCCAAGCGGCATGTGAACCCACACATCCTGAATCCAATCGACGATAACAAAAATCCTCCTCACCGTATAAAGCAACGGAACCAACGCCCTCACCGGAGGCGAAAACAGCGAAAGCCCACTGATTATATGCTCAGTCAATATCTGAAACGAGAGCAAGAACAGGTGGGGCGTGGCCGACCTCACAGCGTGGTCATCTCCCCTCGCGAACCCTCCCAGAACATAAGCAAGAGGCAGGAACAACCCGATCACCGTCCCGAGGATAACGTAAACCCTGAACCACCTGTTCCCTTGAAAAATCTCCTGCCCCGAAGAACCGGTTCCACGACTGCTCTTGTGGCCAGGTAAAGGGAAGACGAAGCGGGAGAGCAGGACAATGTAGGCGGAGGCGGGGAAGACGAGGTCGAGGAGAGGGACGAGGCCGCTGGCGGAGAAGACCATGATGAAAGCTACGAGTTGGAGCTCGATTATTCGTAGCGAACCTAATTCTCCTCCTAACCCCATCGGCACTACTTCCTGCTGCTGCTGTTTTCGTTCGGTGTCCCCTTCTTGCTCGCCGGAGGCAGCCACGGCTAGTGAAACGCCTGACATCTATCTTTGTGATTGATTAAGTGTGTGTTTTTCTGATAGGTTTGATCAGCTCTTGGTGATGTGAAATTTGATTGTTGCAAAAGCATTTGATCAAGCAACCCTTGCAGCGAGACTGAGAAATGAAGAGGATTGGGAAAACAGTAGAGAGGGATTGAATGGTATGGCACGTATACGAGATGTGGCAAGGGACATGTCAGACTTTTTCAACGTGGCTTCTTCCGGTGAGGTATGCTGTATGCTGACCCCGGATTCTTTCGCGATATGAAGGGCACGAGAAGCACAACGTTTTGTAGTTGCTATTTAGGAGGACGGATCATCTGCTGTCCTGCAGTGATGTTGTTCAGAAAAAAAAAAAAAAAAAAACACAAATCATTCATTCTTTTATTTTATTTTTTTTGTTCTTTTTCTTTGGGTTGTTTGGTTGTGTTGTTTTTTTTTTTTTTTTTTTCCTAGACATCATACGACATGACAGCAGGCAATCTGCCTCCTACTATTTAGATGTCCGTTCAATTTTGATGTCCCTGCTGTACAAAATAAACACCCCAGACTTCTTCTTTCTTCTTCTTCTAACACTTAAAAATCATGAAATAATTACACCAAAAAAAATCATGAAATAAAAAAAGAAATCCTAAGAAGGAAATATATGTTGTAATAGTTGTAAATTAAATACATAACCTAAAAACAATTTATATCATTTTAGGAAACACTCTTCTGTGTATACCAAATGCTGCCAATGTCAAAGAGCACTCATAATCCTTATCCTTATATTTAAATTTAGCACCCAAAAAAAAAATCCAATGAATTCTTTATCCTCATCTTTATCATCAATTCATTTTCCAAATCCTTTTTTATTTTTTTTGTGACGAGGGTGTCGGGCCAACTCACGTGTACCTCGACTAATCCTCCGGACACTGACAAGACATCTCCCCCACCAAAAATGTGCAATTGGAGTCGAACGGACGTGATCAACATAGATTCGAACCCAAAATTTTCGAAAAAAAATTAAATCGAACATTACTAAACCAACTCATTTCTCCAAATCTAATTTTATTCTCCACAAGGAACGAAAAAGCAACTCCTTATCTTTGTTCCCAGTGCCACATCATCCGATTTTGAAGGGGTCTCTCCACTCCTCATTTTTCTCCTCTTTCCTTGGCTGAACCCTCTCTCAAAAACTCTATCTTCTGATAGAGACTCCATTTTTTCTTCATCGGTTGGTTTCTCTTTGCACTGATAACAACCAAAAAGAAAACTCCAATTGGAGTGCTACTTGCTAATGATTTTCACAATCCATTTGCAATCCGCAGATTTAGGGGTTTTTCAATTGTTGAAATTTTATTTGTGATTTGAAAACTTGAAAGGTTAATTGTAATCGTTTAAGTTAGTTTAGGAGATCTTAGTTCAAATCTTTAAATTTCAAAGACGATTGTAGTGCTGCTTGCTCGATGAATTTCGTGACACATCCCATCGATGAATTTTTTATTTTATTTTGGTCAAATTGATTGTGCAACGTATAGGAAAAAGTTGTCGATATATATAAAAAGCTTGTATATCAAAATAATAAAATAATTGATTTAAGGAATCGAAATAGTAAATATGTTACATAAAAAAGTCAAAATCTGAATCCTTATACCAAACCAATGATGCTGTAACACTGTGAAATAGAGATTAGGATAGACAAACTATTACAAATGATCCAAGGATATACTAATACAATACGAGAAACATTCTCTATATCTAGTACTTTTGCTTATTGACTGATTGATCATGCTACTCACACAATTCAATGAGGTAAAATTTTTGGCACCTGGCTTGTCAACCACACCGACAAAACATCCCTATTAGAAATAGTAAACCCTAACCCTTTAAACCTTTTGAAAAGATAATGCACAGTTGAAATTGTATAGTGCAAACAAAGCGTCTCATATTGCAAATGGTACTCCAAAATTGAGGCATAAGAGCAAGTCCAATGGGACAAGACATGATGAAATAGACAAAGTTATATTTTTGTTATGAATAGTGTTATTTCAATCTTCAATTGAAAGCTGAGGAATACTCGACAAAAATTCCTTCGATTTTCCAAACTTCTTCAACCTGAATTCAGCACTAGGAGGGAGACGAGGAATCCGATACAAATGAGGAAGCAGACAGTTTTGATGTGGTTTTTTTTTTTTTTTTTTTTTTTTTTGAGAACTAAGCTTGACCATCTAATTTGATGGACTGTTTTGTACAATTGGATCTCTCGATACAAATGAGGATGCAGACAGTTTTGATGTGTGGTTTTTTTTTTTTTTTTTAAGATCTAATCTTGATCATCCAATGTGATGGATTATTTTGGATCTCTCTTGATTAATCGCTTGACACCTACCATTAGGTAGGTGTGTGTATAACATTGAAAAGGGAAAATAAATGCAAGAGAGTCTTGAGTTGAAAATCAATTACATTCTTCCCTGCTCTTCTCTCGTTTTCTTTCGTAAGTAGAACTCACAAGCAAAATGTCTCAACAAACGTCATTGTGTTAACTGACTTGCAGGGCAGCCTTCACTCGATAATCAGAAAGTCTTCGGAAAATGCAACAGTAGTGGAACCTTGAGACAACCTCCTAGGGGCAGCTACTCAAGAATCTCATTTTCTGGCATCGAAGTAGCAAGTCTGGACGACCTAGAGGAAGAAGCGTCGGCAGAACTTTCTGATCTTTTCCATGGATTCCTTGCGATTGGCACACTTGGAATAGACACAGTCATTACAGAACCTGAGACACCAAAATTTGTTTTCCACATGGATAGCATAACCGAATAAGAAATCGAAGTCACTCAGGATGACTTAAAACAAATTAATGATGAGCTCGCAAAGGTGCTGGGCGCTGAAGGTAAAGATGATTGTTGGACAGGATCCTCAAGGAGAAACAGTCTTGTCAGCAATGGTCGAAGCAGCCACACCAGCAGCATTACTCTTAGCAATGGCAGAAGCAGCCATGCCAGCACGATTACTCTAAGTGGCAAGCCTATGGAAGATACAGATAGCAATGTAGTTGGAACGATCGTCTGTCCACTTCAAGGTTATCTTTTGGGATCAGGAGTTGAGCTTCCAGAAAAAAAAAAAACAGCAACACTGGCCAAGAAGGGCACAGGGCATCACTGCGAGAGCTATTTCAGAGACAGAAGGCAGAAGAGAAGTCAAGAACTAAAGGGGATCGAGCTATTTCAGATAGCAAGACTGGGGTCAATATCTTGAGAAGGATTCTAAAGAGAAAAGATCCCAAAGCTTCCTCAAAAAGTTCATCAGCAACTAATCCAGTGTGTCATGAAGATGTTGCACCCGACACAAAACTACAGAAGGTACAAATAGCTCCATTTCTCATATGAGTCTTAACTTAGCCAACTTCAAAACTTCAAAATGGAATAAAAGAACTGAAATCATTTTACCCAATGCTAAAAGATTCCTATTTAGATAAGGGTCTGGTAAAGAAGAATGCCAACGGTCTTATCTCACAAATCAAGAGGCTCTTCTCACATGAATCAAACCTAAACAACCTTAGCGGAAGTGCCTGATTCATAGGACAAACTCCTAATTCGAAATTAAGAAGATCGGCTGTCAGCCTAATATCAATCTCAATATTGGTCTCAAATTCCTAGCCATGGTGACTATAAGAAAGAAATATTCATGTCATAATTCTGAAGAATCTGAACTAGTTGACGAGTAGTTAAAAAACTTACCTAGTACACAGTCACCCAAACAAAGTCATAAGTTGTCACAATTTGTTATGAAAATGGATTCATCAAAGTGACAAAATACCAAACACTAAAAGGAATGACAATCTCAAAAATGAAATAAAAAACATCTACAAAATTATCTAATGTATATCTAGCACTCCCCCTATTAATGAAATAAAAGAAACCAACTTTATCAAAAGTACGAACTGATGGTAGAAGACCTTATTAATGTGTATCTAACACTCCTCCTAATACGAAGGCTCTTTGGGACATGAAGTGTGACCAACACTGGCCCAACCCATACCAAATGCTATATAAAGTCCACATAAATAAACCACATAGGTGACAATAAATTGTGGAGGCAGGGATCGAACTCGTGACATCTTGTCATGGTCTGCTCTGATATCATGTTGAGAAAACAACTCTATCAAAAATCCGAAGTGATGATAAAAAGCCCTATTAATGTATAACTAACACAATGTAATTGCCAACTCAAGCTGCAATACTCATCCTTTCCCGACACCTATCTGCTAAACGAACAAAAAGCAACTCACTAACCAATTGCTTGTTTGTCAGCCATTACAGTCGCCCAGCTAAAAAAGCATTGTTGGTGCTTTGCCAATAGAGATGAAGTCAAGCAGATTGAAATTATAATCATGCTGAGATAACTGTCACTGAAGATATATAGCAGGATGACTAACCAATTGCTCGTTTCATTTCTGTCTTTCGCCATTTAGCTCTCCAAGCCGCCCCATTTGGGTGACAACCTGAGCAGCTAAGCGGGTTACTACCTTTCAAAAAAGGGGGAAAAAAAAGCATAACAAAAAAAAAAAAGCATCCAGTAGTTAATATTCACCAAGCATCATTTCGATGCATGCAGATCATACAAAAATTCCATCAGAAAGGCCAGTGCCTGAGAAAAAGTTAAGACAGGTCTCATAAGACAAAAATTAAGACTATAATTTCCAATCATCTGGGCTACAATAATGAAGGACAGACAGCGCCAGATAAGGAGATTACAATGCTCACTCAACACCTGATTCACATGACTAAGATGAAGCGTTGTAAGAGCATCCCTCCACCATCCCGAATGGTCGCGGTGAGGTGCTTAAATGAGACAAGGCTGGGTCAAAACAGATGCAGACTGTAAGTGTTAGCAATCTGCTTTTCATTTTCTACTGCTCGCTTCTTACTCGTTATGGGTGATTCTTGGGATGACTAAGTGCCTCACTCAGCACCTGTATGTTAGATGACAACAACTGCAGTACTCTATGGGCCTCTCGCTCGGCCTTCTGGTATATAACTGCTACAAGCTGTCATTGATTATTCATCTTAGTACCTATCCAGCAAATGAATCTAGCATCAGATGCAGATACATTGGAAAAGATATATATCTATGCTTCTGGCCAAATTTCATTAAGTCGTCAAGCAACGTACAATACATTCTTACCTATGTTGTACAATGCAATTCTGCTAGTGTTCAGCTTATGATATTGCATCGAATTTCTTATGATATGATATCGGACTTCTATAGAGTTTTCCCTTCACTACAGATCTAGTGCTGGAGCTTTAGACCCCATGAAGAAACCGTGACCTGGGCTGCAGAATAATGGTGTACGTGATGTTGTCCTTTATATGTAATTTGTTGCTGTTATGTGTGCCGTTTTATCAGGTTTGAAATATAATGTAAACTAATAAGAGGAACTACTCCTCTGAACCAATGTCTTTCACAATTATTATGATACTGTACCTCCTCAATACGGTCACATGCAGTAACTTGTACCTTTAAAATGTATACCGTTTTTGAATTGCTAGACAGGAGAGGGCAATAGATCCGTCATTCTTTTGTATAAGAACTCATATTGTCACTCTTTTGAAGGGGATGAATGAATCAGCAAAAGCAACCAAAAATGCTCAACCTAGAAAGCAAATATGCATTGTGGACTACCTTATGTATTTAGCCGAGGCCAAAACCATAACTTATACTAACTCATTTGTTTTCTTTTGTGGGGAAAGAGAAAAATCCCACCTCAGTTTTTCATCTTGAAATACTTGGTAGCTAAGTAGTTAGGTTGAGTGTAGAAATTGGAGATTTTCATATAGGGAGGATTATCAAAACCGATTATACCGAGTTATCATAGCGGATTAAATTACGTTTTCCTCTTAGTGTAAACCTTTTTAGGAAATTATACTAGTGCACCATATATCATGTAAAGCATAAAATGAAAATGACACGGTATTTTTAATGTGGAAAACCTCCTTCGAGACGAGGAATAGAAATCACGGGACTGATATCGAAGTCCACCCAAACTCTCCACTATATCCGAATAATCGACATACAAAGATTCTTTCTACATCACATTAGAGGTATATGGTAGTAACAACATCAAGATAACAATCTTAACACATAAGAGAAGCATAAACGAGAGAAACAAGGGAAGAGATTATCAAAACAGATCCAAATCGCAGGTTGCTGTTCCAAGCTGAATATCTCAACGTAGGGGACTCCTATCACAAAACTGACCATTGGATTTGAAGAACCAAGTGTTGTGTATCCGCTGACCAAATTTAAGAATGATCGGACACCGGATGGACCTCGATCTGCTCCCTAAAACTGACTGCGCAAATCAGCCTGGTTACTCTTCTTGCTCCAAAAACACACACTGTCTTACTCTCTCTTTTGTGAGTTTTTTTTTATCTTACTACCTACTCTAATGTTGATTTTATACACCAAATAACCTCCTAAAAGCAAAATAAAGCCATGACCAAAGCAAAAGAACTCTCCCTACAACAAGCAATACTAAACTCCACATAGATAGTGATATATATCTAACACTTCATTGATAGAGAAGGAAAACATCTTTGTTCATTCTTCATCGTTCTCGACCATTATTCTTGAAACAAAAAACTTCATCATCGTGTTTCTGGCTAGATTATTTCAAGTCTGTTAGGATTACATAGCAAGAAGAACAGAAGCAAGTGCCGGGAATGATATACTACTAAACTTGAAGAGCAAGAGATCTCTCTTCTAAAATACAAGTTCTTCCCCATGATGAAATAGCTCAAAGGGTAAATGATATTCTTGCAAGTGTTATGTCAAGTAAATGGCTTGATAGAATTGCCACTGAGTCGGGAGTTGTGTTTCTCTCAGTTTTGAGAGATTAGAAACATTACACAGCAGAGGTTATAAATGCTGCACGTAAGGTTGCATTTAGATTGCAGAAATTGATTTGAGAAAAAATAGAATAAGATATTATGTAGAAATGAAAACAATAATAGAATATGTTGTTTTATTTTGTAGTGTCTGGTTGGTTGCAATTGTTTGAAAATAGAAGGAATGAATGAAGATAAAAAACAGACAAAATTACCCTTCAATCTTTCAACCCCAAATCGAGAAGCTCATTGTTCATCATCCTCCAAACACGTCATCCAAAACAAAACCTCCATCTCTGCACTTAACTTCAATCAGGTGAAGAGTACATAACAAACATCAATTCGCTATGATAAACCACAATCCACAAACAAGCAAAAGGGATGGCTACCAACGATCCACAACAATTATTGGCACGAATTAATTAATGACGACAAGCCATGAAGAAGACCGATGAGAGAAATTGAACTCAGATGATGGAATTGAATCCAATATATGCCGAATAAAACGACGACAAACAATCGAAAATGGCGAGGATACAAGGACAAAAATGACATACGGTGAAAGAATGATTCCTTTTCGGGATGAATACTCGAATCCGAACCCTTTGGACAGGAATCAAAAGTGATGATTTTGGAGGAATATGATTACCCCATTCCGATTGTTTTGGACAACCAAACACAATTTCTCCAATTCCGCCGAAATCAAACCTTTCCATTCCAACACCCATTCATGTGAACCAAACGGGGATAGTCCGGTCTGCTGCTTGGGGGAGGCTTGTTCTCCCAAGTGATGCTGGGATGGGAGCAATGAAAAGTTGTGCCGATTTCCATATCTGAAAACTTATATAGCAGAACAATTAACCTGTCAACCACTACGTTATCCACTTCAAATAAATGAAACAAATCGGTACAGAACTTTTTTTATCTATCAAATAACAGATCAAAGAGACGTTCCAATTCGTTACACCCAATTCCACTAGCATTTAGAGTTCAAAAGAAACAATGACATAACATAATCAATAGATCTTTCAATATAGGAATATCAATTTCCAAATAATTGGATAATCGAAAAGGTTAAAAACCCCATAAAATCGAAACAAAAAGGAAACCAAGCTTATGGATTTTAACAAAGAGTAAAATGACATAAATCCAGCAAACCCCCACCCATGGCATCTCCTCTCATTTCCAGTATCTTGCATACACTAATTTCGCCTTCAAGCGTAGTTCAAGCGGAATATGTCATTCAGCACATAGAAGCTTCCCTGTGGTGTTGGCATCAAATGGAACATCTAGTAACCAAAGCATTGAACTTGTTAGCACCAAAATCAAGAAGCAAAACAGATTAAAGCAGATAAAAACAAAACTTGAGCAAAAAACCATGAGACTACTACAACAGTTCCTGCAGGATATAAACATGATCACATAAATGGTTGTGGAAGGAAATCAAACCGTGTTTAGACTATGAGCAGATCGCCAAAATAAACCCATATACAACAGGATAAAATGAAATAATATGAATGAGCCAGTGACATCAACTAAAAACCAGTAGGCTACTGTCAGCTGGAATGTCCAAATGCTTTGAACCAAACGATCTCAAGTAAATAGATAGAATTGTCAATCAATACAATAGAGCATCTAATGGCATATAATGAGAGATCATTCAAGAATAATGGATTTTTATCCACATGTTCATCATGAGAAACCAAAATAACTCCTTTCTAAATTTCTAAGCACTATCAGCTCAAACGATGCCTTACCGTCTCTGATACAGAACATGACAGCCCTCCAAATCCATTTCTCATTCTATGTCTATGAGTTCCTTTTTCTAATACTTTGATATGTATCTTCATATGCAACTTTGATGCTTTTTAATCTTATTGATGTTCAATTTTGAATTCTACCTGCATTTAATCCATTAGCCACACAACAATCTTGATATTCCTACCATGGTGAGGGCTTAAAATCTATAGAGAGAGCAAGATGTACGCAATCTTACCTTTATTACACATTAAGAAGTGACTATTTTCCGATGCCCTCATCAGGATGATTCATTATTCATCATCGGATTATATGTCTAGAGCCTCCATACTTGGAAGATACTTACAGTCAGTGAGGAAGCACCTGAACTTAATTTAAATTGAGATGCAGGACCAAGAGCACGATCAGGGAGAAGGAAAGGTAAGAATACATAGTCAGTGTAAGAAATGCCGATGTTAATGAAGAATCACTTAGTGGAGATGATGATGTTGATGATGATGATGATGTAAGAGAGAAAAGTATCTCCAAGTTAATAATGAAATTATAGAGACTGACCATAGGCAAACAAAGTTCTGAGACAAGCATTGCAATGAAGACAGGAAGAAAAAAAAAACCAAGTCTTATAATTCTAGTTCGGAACTCTATGATGTAATTCATATTATCAAACTTAATTAGACTACTAGCCGCAGAGTGAGTTCCAATGAAACATCAATTAAATATGAACAGAAATTAGCCTCTGATCGTTCAGAGACCCTACGTCGGGGAAAAACATCATTCCATCACCATGGACTACATGATACAGAGGCCATACATTATGGGAAGCAATGAGCACAAAAGGGTCAAAGAAGCAAGGATAAGGTTAAAAAAAGAAAAGACTCCTAATGGCGAGGGACTTGCAACAACCGGGGGTTGCTTCTCAGGCATATCAAGCACCATTATCAGTTATTCCTAGGAGAATGCATATATAATGGTCATCAAATCAAAACTGCACAATTTAAGATTCATGGTATAACAGATAAGCCATACTTCATACACTCGTTGCTTCTCAATTACTCCATATTTTTAAGAAATGTTAGTAAATGTACTGGATAATAAGAAGAAAGTAAACCAATGCTTGATTGCTCCCACTTGCACAACATAATGAAATAACTCAGCTGACTAAAAAAAAAGAGACTCGATGTTCAAAAAGTGAATAATGTACAGAGCTAACTCAGGCAGTGAAAAAATTATATTGACCATAATCCTAACCAGCGCTGAAAATAATACTAGTAGAAGTCATTATGGAACCTTCTCTAGCTTATCCTCCAATTTCAAACTTCTCTAGCGAAATGTGCAAAAATTAGGGTTATTCAACTAGTCACCGACTTGCACATGAGTTATGACAAGGCCCTTTTTGCTACAAATCCTATTTGATAAGATTCGAAACCAAATTAGGGCCTCTTTGGTATCACTTTCATTTCCTATTTTCTGTTTTGGTTTCAATGGTTGATGAAACAGAACTGTTTCGTATCACTGTTGTTCTCTATTTTCTATTTTCTGTTTCTTAAATGAATGAAATAGAAACAGAGAACAAAAAATCAGAAAAAAAATAATTTTTCATTTCTGTTTCCTGTTTCATCCAAGAACAATATCGAATATTCTTTTTATACAAAATCATTTTATTTTGAAAAATGATTTTGGTTTTCGCTATTGGTTTTCTGTTTCTGTTCTTAGTTTTGATTTCTCTAATTTTGAACAACAATACCAAACAGCCCCTTAGTTATTGATGTCAGATTGACAGTTCATATTAGAGATTCTCAATTTTTTAAATGATGATATTGACATATGGAATATATGCTCAGTATGTCTTGATCTACGGATCAATTCTTGACCATCGAAAAAAGAAAAACTCTCAATTTGAGAGGTAATGTTTTGTGCATGCTAAATACTGATATTTCAATGCCTGAAATGGGTTCCTTTGACAATTAGTACCTGAGTTCAGCCGAATCTAGATACATGTGACTCTCTTCGCTCTATGGGGGTGTGTATGTGTGAGTAGGGTGTATGAGAACATAGAAAGACATAGTTAAAATTCCAAAAGAATCATAGGTATATATTTTAATTTTTCCTTGCAACCAGATTCACCATAGGCATCTCTACTGTTGGTAGCAACTAAGAGCATGAGCCTAATTGGGGCGTATAATAGGAAGTGTCTAAGAACTGCCCAGAATCTAACAGCTAAGAATAACATAATGGTAGTCCCAGCAGCTAACCTATTTGTTTAAAATGACCCTTCATTCAATAAAAGCAGCCAACAATTACCGTCAAATGCACCAGATATGGTATAAGCACAGTAACCAAAGGATACGGGTTTAATTGGGCAATCTTAAGTACAAACATAAAAAAGAACGGGAAAACATCGCTAAGAAGTTAAAAGGATAAATACAACATTAGAACGGCACAGCAAGTAGTACGGAAAAAAAAAAACGAAAAGCGTGTTCTATACATAAACAGATTATTTATGTAAATAGAGTTATTTCACCAGCGCAATACAACACATTCCAAAAAACCAACTATAGAAATAGAATCATGGGAATACTTAGAAATCCGTATTTTCCCTGTTTACGAAGTTTCAGAATTAAACACGGATTCCAGTTTTTTTGCGATTATTCGCATATTTTTTTATTTTATTTTTACGAAAAATTGATGTTCTGCTATATCTAGTGAAAAAGTTACAGATTTTTATACTAAATGCGAAATATTCACATATTTGGTGACCACGGTTGCAAGAGACATTTTAGCTACTTCAACTATTGATGATATGGAAAGTCATAAGCACTCTATAGCAAGACAGAAAATCCATCGACCGAAAGTTGTGGTCCATGTGACTAAAAGAAGATCCAAGCAAGTGATACTTGGCACACATCTCCATCAGCTTTACAAGGCTCGAGTATAATTCATATGTAAACCGTGTGTGCTCCATGTACGGTGACAAATTTCCGGCAAAATCCGAACCATAATCATAGTTCGAATATCATCTACAGACCATAGATACACACCGGAGCAAAGGATCACACTGAGCTATACCAATAGTTAATAAGTAAATCGTGCAAAGACAAAGATCAAACAAGCATATGGACCATCATTCATTCGCCTGCGCACAGCACTAATCAAACAAGTTGATGCTCTAAAAGAGGATCCATCGAATTTCAGTCCCCCCAATCAGAAACCCTAACCCAGACATTATTACCTGGCTGAACTTGAGAGCGTGGTGTTCGCCAGCGAGCTGGAGATTGCCGCTGACGAAGACGAGGACTCCGCCGGCGGCGCCGGAAGGCTGGCAATCGACGGTGGTGACGGCGTGCTGGCACTGCTGGAAGGGAAGGCTGGTGAGTTTTGCCACAATGTTCTGCGCTCCCGCCACCTTCTGGCCCTCGAAGGTGAGCATGGACGAGTCCTGGTACAGATTCCCCAAGTTGGATCGGTTTGCGTCGAATGTGCTGTAGTAGTGTTCCACGAAGGCTTTGGCTACCGCGGCCGGATCCATCGAGAACAGGAGAGAGACGGCTGGCACAACGGGATAAGGAAGCGTGGGTGCGGCAGGGGACGAATAGAAGTAACTTAGGGTTTCGGGGAGTAATTGAACTGGAGTTTGGCAAATTTGGCGACTAAATAAAAAGTTAAAAAAGTCGTCAATTTGATGACTAACTAAAAAAATAGTCGTCAATTTGGCGACTAACTAAAAAATTAGTCGTCAAAGTGGTATTGCTGGTATGCATCATATTTTCAACTGGTATTACTGGTATACAAATTGGCGACTAACAAAAAAAATTAGTTGTCAATTTGGCGACTAACTAAAAAATTAGTCGTCAATTTGACGACTAAATACAAAAATAGTCGTCAAATTGGCGACTAAATACAAAAATAGTCGTCATTTTCCATCAATTTTTTTTTTAAATAGGATAATTGGTATTGGCGACTAAAATGTAAATTTTAGTCGCAAAAAGGACGACTAATATTTTTCGTTAGTCGCTCGTGTCCCTATTTTTTTGTAGTGTAATGAAGAAGAAGATGACGTACAGTATTAGTCCCTGGATTGCATGACGACATACTTGGAGTGCAAGGGGTGCCTATGGTTGCAGATTCTGCAGTAGTATCGGGTTTTTGGCATTTTCTTTTTTTTTTTCATAGAGTGCACTGTTGCAGTTGTTGAATATAGAATCTACTGGCATTTTCACAGTTACATACTTCTTGACATCTTTATTATGTGCATCGAACTTTTCATAATTATTCAGTCTCATGTGACAGACACTCTCATTACTGCTCAGCATACTGGTGGATGTCTTTGGGAAGAACTCGCCGATACCGACACAAGCATCGGAAATTACTGATCTGATTGATTTTTTGTAAGAGGCTATTTTATCTTATTTACATATTTGTAGTCAACTTGTCAAGTTTCTGATGTTCCTCTTTTTCATGACATTCATGTATTGAAGTCTCCTGAATTTTTTGTTTTTTGTTTTTTGTTTTTTTAATCCCTTCCAGCTTCTAACCTGTGATATCTCATATTCCAGCCATCATGTCATTCACTATGAGGGTCAAGGTGGACCGGTGCAGTCCAACAGCAGAGCCAGGCCGGAAGTCTTGGCTCTTTTCGGCAGAGCCTCTGAAAGTTTACGGCCGGATGTGCAGCATCTTCTTTCCCATTTGAAAACCGATGTTAATTCATCCATTTATGCTGCGACTCGTCCAAAGCTGGTTCAGAATCTTGTTCAAAGTTAAGAAGACTTGCAGACAAGTTCATGAACAGCTCAAACGGTTGTGATTGATGGCACTTGCTTACAACAACGCATGAAAGGCCGTCGTCATGATTTGTTGTTCTTTCTGCGCTGAGGTCTTGAGGAGTTGAGGACTTGGGCGAAATTGGAGAGTCAGGCATTCATATTGAAGCCATGTTAGTACAAAATGTAGTGCTATCCAATGTGCTCTACACTCTAGTCCTGTATACATCTTGCGGCGAAGTGATGAATAGTATAACGAATGTTCGGGTCTCCCTCTGCCAATGAAGCATCAGTAGACCAGCATGATCATGCCTGACTTTCTTCTTGTAACATCCAGCATCTGTAGCAGCTAGTTTTTGTGTAGTTAGGCCCCTTAGGGTGTCAGGGTACAACCTCTAGACGTGTCACGATAAGTGTACTTATGTATACAAATCAAGACTGTATTTATACCAATCGCCAATTTTTAATCCTACTTCATTGATTCGAAGCTGCAGAATGTCTTTCAAACAACATCCAGGACAATACTCCAAACCGCAATGCATAACACCATTCATAAAACTACCGAAAACCCCTCTGAAAACACTTCAATTTTTGCTCATCAACTAGCTCTAAGTCCAACTAGCTCTAAGATCAACCAACTTAACGGATCTCCACAGGTTATCTAATCAAAATAAAAGGCATAACTAGTCGGCTCATTGTCATCACAACTCTCGTCTTAGAACCTTACTTCTTTGTGTACTTGCTCAATGGACACAATCCTGGCTACATCGCCTTTGTAACCACAAGGGCCAGTCTACACCATTTTATGGTAATTAGAAGAGGTTGGTATAGATTAATGATTGAGATAATAGCTAATTCCAAAGTGGCTATGGACCTCAAAACTCATGGTCGGGTTTGGTGCAAGTGAAATATGTTTTGGGCATTTTATTGTACTTAACCATTGGTACAATGTGTGCCAAAGGTAGGAGACTCGAGTAGTACTCTAAAAGCGCTGCCTAATGAGAGAAGGTTTAGTCGAAAACCGAGACCCAGAGTACTGATCTAAATGGACCAATAAAGACTTCAAGACCAACTGAAAAAACTTTAACCTTGTAATTACATAGTTTGTCAGTTCTTACTGCTTGTGGTTGATTGAGAATTGGTCCAAAATCCAATCTAAGTAATTAGAGACTAGAATAGTAAGAAATACATATGAGCTCAACGCGTTTCCGCTGAAGAGCCCATCTATAAGAACACATTTTAGCACGACTTTGGAGACACCGAATTGAGGTGCATACTACAGTCGAATGTGCTGAAGCTAGTACACAGAGACACAGTCGGTTCAAACACAGCGCAGTATATAAACATATATAATGGGAAAATCATCCGTGTTGTGCAGCAGCAAGTAAGGCTGCTGTATACGATATTTTTCTCCTGGTGTACTTAGTTTGATAGCGGTGTAAAGTAATTTTGTATATATTAATTTCGTCGAAAGATGATGTATACGAGTATCAAGTTATTGTATACAAGGAGTAAAATAGTACTCCCCCGTTCCAAAAAGATTGAAACATTACGCAATAATCATATTATTTATTATGTATTTTGATACATTATTTTTTTTATATTGAATGATATATTTTAGAAATTTTGTTGGCTGAGGATTATAATAGTTAAGTTGAACTAACTTTGATGTTTCATGATAAATTTAAAAAAAATATTATTTGATCGTCTCACAAATAATTCTTAGTTTAAAATTTTTTATTACATACATATAGATATGATACAACTAATTTGAGACGAAGGAAGTAATATCCACCACAGCATGTACGTTGATGCGGCAACACAACACTTGCTGAAATATAATACAATACATAAAAGCAAAAAGTGAATGAACATCAAGCCTCCGGATTTGGGGAAGATGCCCTCAACATTAGAGCACTCGCAACAATGTTGTTAAATAAATCATTATCCATATATATAGAAAATCTATTAGATAGGTCATATAATAGATTTTCTATCTTTATTTTTACATAATTCGTTATATCCTATGTTTTTTTTTTTCATATTTGAAGAACAAAAAATACATCCTCTAAATTTTTTATATCATTAAAATAATATTTTTATAATAAAGGATAGTTTATAAAATACAAAAAAAATATAAATATTTAAAAATTGATTTATTTTAGCTAAAAAATAAAATATTATTATTATTATTAATATATAAAAAATCAATATATGAAAAATATGTAAATCTGTATAGGGAATATATATAGAAAATCTGTTGGATGATTGAATAAAAAAACTGTTCTGAATGATCTTACCATATTGACAAACATAATATGGTAAGATCATCTGCTACTATCTTTTTTTTTGTGCTTTTTATTGCAAAAAGAAAATGGACAAGTTTGTTGATCCTAATGTACCACCTAGTGAGAATTTGACACCGTGTGAACTTCTCTATCAAGGGATATCCAACTGGAGCTTTGCGAACCAATATCGAACTACGAGAAATATACAAAAAACCAACAACCAGTATACTACAGTATCCCAGGGGCAACGTATAAACAAGCGATGAAGATATATCGACGAAATGGCATTTACAGGATTTCTGTTTCAGCCAACAATGAATATATACTATGCAGCAGCTTTCACTTTTGTCGAGCATTTGTATACTTGCGCAAGACTGCTCTTCTATATCCTTTTCTTCTTCGGTGATGATTGAATAGCGAGTGCGGAGAAACTTGCCTGGGATCCGAGAAATGAGATGCAAAGTAAGAGCATCTTTGTTGAACACAGATCTAACTACAATGAATTCAGCTCAAAAAAGCGCTTCAATTGTCAAAGCTAACATGTTTCATCTCTAAATTTAGTGTTTACATCAGGATAAATATTAACCAGCGAACCAGTCATCTCTCAAACACAAAATCTGTCTCCAAGAAAGTGACGAGGATCACAATTGATAATACACATTGGGTTTTTATATTTTCGACTAAAATTCTTTCCAAACATGTAGCATGCTGCCTGCTATACATCCTGTAGCAGGACTAAATATGTGTATGATGGAGGCTTGTGTGACCCCGAGAGCATTTTTGGCCAATATGTTCTCTACCTCAAGGTTCCGAGAACATAAAATGGCTATGTATTACTTACAAGAGGCTCACTGGCTTCAAGGAGTTCATTTCGAAGACCGGTGAAGACCAAGGAAGCCGTCTCTACAGGTTTGAACTTGATGAGAGCAGAGGGCACCAGCTCCTCCTCCTCCAGTGTTGTCGCCTTCTCTCCAGCATTAGGAAAGCACGGAATCACGCGGCGCTTGAAAGGAACTGGATTCATCAACTCGAATTCTAGGCCTGGTTGTTTCAAAGCTGAGCTCACAAACTAACCCAAAACAGAATATCATCAGGAAAGGTTATTATCAACCTAATGATATCTTTATATCTAACAAACTCCTAATGAATGGAAATCAAACAAGTCTACGACCCCAAATCGGCTTCAATGCTCCAGAATTGTTCTATGCTGAAAAACAAGTTGAAAACGCACAGGAATTCACATCCGCATGACTCGCTGCTTGTTGAAAAAACCAACATTGCCAGAATAAAAAATTAATGACAAAGTATCACAATAAGGTTGTATCTCAAAACTCAATTCGAGAAGAAAGCCCACCTGGGCCTTAAGCATGGACAGCGTAGTGACCCGACACAAACCAAGTGTCAAACAAATACCTAATAGAACTAGAAAGGGGGTTGCACGACGAAGTAGTCACCACTAATCACAGAGAAATGGAATAATCAATTTTTAATTTATGAGGATGCACAGAGAATTGGAGGGGGATAGGAGTGGCGGAGAGCCGAAATAGCTGCAATAAAGTGAAACTGACCTCGTAGAGATTGCTAGTTGGCTCCCAAGGATAGAAGATGCCTTGAAGCACAACTCCATCTGGAAACTGAACCCGGATCAGAGTCTTGTTATATCTCCTCCTGGCGGCTTTCGCCTGCTTTTCCCTGTAGGACTTGGGGACTAGTAGCTGAGAATCAGCAATCTTTTTCTTCCTCATCTCAGCTTCCTTTCTTAACTCTGCAGAAGAGAGGTTGTAAAAGGACTCTGGGACTTCGATCCTCGCAGCCACATTTCCAGGGGTGGAAAAGAAGATCCGAGTCTGAAATTAGAAACAAGTAAGTCCCTCGTTTAAATATTAAATCCAATAAATGATCATACTGATGCAAACCTAAAAGAGAAATCCATCAGTATATGAAGAACAACCGAGAATAGCAATAGAAGGCCACAACAATAACTTATGAATGCACAAGACCTCAATGGCCCAATACAAGACAATCATATGAGCGAAGTCAGCTAAAAAAACAAGTATAGATAAGAATGCATCAGCATTACAAGTTTTCTTCATATGGATAAGAAGAAACAGCTTGATCTTGAGATTCAAGAATCACCCAGATAAGCTAACTCTAACGACTATCAGGCGTGCAAAAATCAGGTCTCCCCCCACCATTAAGATTGAAATGGTTGTTCTGCTGAATTATCTGGTAATCCATCAGTTTGCAAAATGCATCTGGCTTTCTAGCCAATGTTGTAGCATTGCTGAAGGCTTACCTACTAATTAGCTTTTATTATTAAAAAGCCCAAGAATTACTAACCTCCGCAGATGAAACAACATATAAAATCAAATCTCACGCACTTAAACCTTTGACGTGACAAGGGGTTATAAAAAAAACAATATCGTAGCATCCCAGCAATTTGATTTTTTCAGCTTTATTCCTTGGCAAGCATTTCAAGGGTTTTACAACAAAAAATACACTTACCAATATCGGATGCAAGAAAATTGAAAGAAAGTTTTGACAGATTGTTTTCAGAGCTGTGCTTGCAAGAGACGTGCTATACCTCCTTATGCTCTCATCATTTCCCTTGCTTTAAGCAAGCCACAGGTCGAAAAGTTGTTCCGATCAACCGAAAGATAGGGCACCAAAAAAAATTGTAGTGGATGACGAAGTTGGTCATGGGATTGCCATTCATTTTATTATTGGCTTTATGCTACTTAAATAAATTTTTTTCCCCAATAGTAAAGTGTGACATCTCACCACTTCGTTGTCTGGTCTCATTTCTACACTGGGGAAATGCGCAAGAAAGTAGGTCTGTCTAACTATCCGATCAACAACTACCCTATGAGTTAAAACAATAGTCTCTCTTGTTCTGTTGTTCACAATCATCTTGGTTAGGGATTGAGTTCAAATTAGAGGGTAGACATCAGTTTGAACAACCAGTAATGAAAGTGTTTTAAACTTCATCAAAGGATGAGCTCGACATAGTAATTAAACACTCCAGTCAACATGTATTGGTAAGACACTGAAGTCCCAAGGATACACTTGGTTTAAGAGGAAAGGTCGTCCATATCTTTCTCTTCAAGCCCCCACTCTAATCACAAGATTTGGCGCTTGATATGCTGAGTTTTTCAAATGGAGTTTAATTATTTTAAGACCACTTATACCGAGAAAGAAAACAAACGCTAAAAGGACAAAGTTCATGAAACCCTTCCTATCCCTGGCACACAAACTGAAAAGCATAAGCTTAGTTATAACCTATCTCTCAACTGCAGAAGGCAAATGAAGACTCGCGAGAATCAATACACAGCTCATTAAAGTCAAGAGAACAAAGAATAGACAATAGGTTTAAGCTAACAATTATTTTCTCTCCACTAGAAATCAGCAAGCTTCTTCTGCTTTTATGTTTGGTCAGGAGAACCAGTAATCTTTTAGTAAATTAGTACCAAACAAGAGTACAAATCCTGAAAGATGATTGTGGATAATCAGTAACTTAGGAGGAAAGCTTGAACCGTTTGCAGTCTTAAGTAAAAATAACCTATAAGATTAGTCAAGGTCCTTTGCAAGATTAGCAAAGGTCCTAAGATATGACCAAAATTTTGAGACATGTGCCAGAAAGATCATTCAAAGGGGTTCATCTAGGAGCTCATTTGAAGAGCTGCATACAAATTCTTCCAAAACATACCCAAGCATTCAAAGGTAAGTATCTGCACACATGACCATCAAGGTTATGTCTACAAGACAGACAGTATCGCGTTTCCTTATGTATTACAACTAGCATTCATGCAAACTATGTTCCTCGAGTTGTCCTTATTCTTGCTGCTGAAATTAACCATAAAAACTACTATGTCATCATACCTGCCGATCAGTGGGCTTTGTCTCGACTGACTCATTCAACACCTCACTACCACCCTTCTCCGGCTCGATCTTCTCAACACCCTTAGACACTTGCTCCTCCCTTGGGTCCAAAAGCGAGATTGCTCTCCTCAACAACGCAAGATTCTCCTCGGACGCAACATCCATCACAGCCCACATCTCCCCTTGCTCTTCCCTCAGCTCAAACCCAACACACTCCAGCAACTCAACACAACCAGCCACTTCCCCCACATTGTCCCTAATCTTGGAGTTACTCATCCTCACCCTCCGAAACTTGCCATTCTGCGGCTCCTTCACCACATTCCTCAACAACCTCAGCACCACGTCAACCGAATCCTCCCTCGGCTTCCCGGCCACATAAGCCCTCACACGAACCTCAACCTCATCATCCACACCGACCCTATCATCAGCATCATCATTCTTCCCCTTATCTTCTTCGCCTTCACCATTATTATTATTACCATTATTACTCAAACACGATTCGACATGAAGAGACACGTCTTCCTCGGACCCGAAAACTTGGTTACAAACCGGACACTCGAAAACGTTGTTGAGTGAATACCCGTTCTTGTTCCTCCTCCCGGACGTGATCAACGCATCAAAGGGGTCAAACCCATTTCGATTCTTCCCATTGGGTTCCAATTTCCTCTCATTCCTCAAGGAATCACTGCCTGTGGAAGTGGGTTCGGGTTGTGGTGGTGTGTTCCTTTGGGCAGGTGGGTCCGGTTTCGGGTTCGGGTTGGGGTTTCGGGTTGGGTTGTGGGGTGAAGGAGATGAGGAGGAGGAGCCGAGGACTCTGGGTTGACCTTGGAATTTTGAGTTTGATGAGGAAGAGGAAGAGGTGAAGGAGTTGTTGACTTTCTTGATGAATCCCTTGAACTTGTCCTTGACATTATCGCCCATTGTGTTTTCTTTCTGGGATCCAGAAAGAAATTGTTATGTTGTCTGATCAAGAAATGGATGATTGATCCAGGTGATAAATGAGATCGGGAGGGATTTTTGGGGAAGCGATGTTGAACGTAGACTCGTCGAAGATGATGAACAAGTAGCATTCGACCAACCAGGAAATTCAGGTCAGGTCAGGTCAGGTCGGTACTCAACGGCCAAGTGAACTCATATCATCATGTTATGTTAGCCAGGTCATGAAGACAAAGGCTCTGTGCTGAAATCCACGAACTGAAGTGTTGGTGAAAAGGATAAGTGAATTGTTAAAATGTTTTTGGTAAGTGAATTGTTAAAATGTTTTTGGTGAAAGTTTTTTTTATGTTTTGATTTTTATAATTTATAAATATAAAATTAAAGTGTATATAAATATGATATGTAATTTATAGAGTTTTTGTTTGTAGTTTATAAATCACAAATCGAAATGGAAATCAAAACGTAAGTGAAAATTATATTGGGGATTTTTGTCCAATTTGTTTTTCAAGTAATCCCTCTATCCCGAATTAAATGAAACAATTTGACACAATACGAATTTTATGTGAGAATTGAATTTGATTATATTATGTTCTTTTTTTATGATAGTGAAGATTGATATCAAAGTATGCGAAAGAATATGAGAAAGTAAACGAGGTGTGATGGGATAGTGTTTAATTTAGTATAAACTTTTTATGGATGCTTTTTTTTTTTTTTTTGTCAAATTATTCTAACACCAATTTTCAAAAAAAAAAAAAATTATTCTAACACCTCTTACAAATAGATAATCTAAACTAAAGTAGAATATTTATAGACAACATCCTTTTAACCAAGCTTATGTATGGAAGTTGACCATACAAATTAAATTTGCAATCTATTACTCTATTAGGACACTTTTGGTGGTGCGCGGGTTAATATTATTTCATTTGTTTCAAAATAAGTGAAATAATTTTTCTTATTATTTCGTCTCAAAATAAATATAACACTTTCTAAATATTTTTAACCTTTTTGAATAAAAATATCAAAATATCCATATTATTTATTTTATATTATATCATTCAATACTACTATCATTTCTCATACCACTAATATTCGTATATGGTCTTTATGTTTCACTCATCTTGAGACGAAGAGAATAATGCAGTTTATTTAACAACCAATATGTAAGTGCAATTCGTATTACGAAAATATTTGATTGATTTAAAATTAGTTAATATGACTGATTTTATGAATTTTTTTTTAAAAAGATTCTATTTCATAAAATCGTTTATAAAATCTTTCTAAAATAATTTTTCATTCACGAAATGAAATTAAACAATATAATTATTTTAAATCAACAACGCAAACACCTTCGAATCATAGGGCCATATGGTATGAAGTCGTGTTTATCCCAAAAAAAAAAAAAAAACATCGTCCAGTAGCTAATTACTTGGTCAAATAGCAACACATGACCATGTTGCAAAACTACCCGATTTGAACATTCCGAATCAGTTCGACGATTTTGATTCACAATTCCGGCGACAATTCACCGGAACTTGGCCGCCGCCGACAACTCGCACCCCCGGCGGCGGTCGAGAACTCGTTGAAGTGAAGTTGCGCCTACGGCGAATGATATCGAGAATGTCATTCTCCGGCATCCCCGCCGGCTCCGGCACCGGTAGCTTGATCTCTGTCAGGTGTTTGTTTTGCTCCATCCTTCGAATTAGGTATCCTTTTGATCTTTGAGAACATAGAGATC
>JAOVYX010015038.1:0-29519 GCA_035668315.1 Drosera spatulata | reverse complement strand
GCCCTTTCATGTGTGTTTGAGTGTTTTGAGGTCATTTCAAGGCTCTTTTAGTTGTTTGTTGAGTTTTCAAGTTATTTAGGTTTTTTTTTACTGTGTTTTTTCCACTTTTCATTCGTTTTTGTGCGTTTTAAAATGAATGAAGTTGTTCTTATGTTGTTTTTAGCCTTTTCAAGTTATTTGAGTGGTTTTTGTTGTGTTTTTTTGAAATCATCTGAGTTGGATCTTGGAGATTAGAACATCGTGGCTGATATGGGGATTTGAGAATTGTCTGAAGCAGGTCTTCATCTATTGCATCAAAATATGCCCTCATGCGTA
This sequence comes from Drosera spatulata, assembly GCA_035668315.1. Lineage (NCBI taxonomy): Eukaryota > Viridiplantae > Streptophyta > Magnoliopsida > Caryophyllales > Droseraceae > Drosera > Drosera spatulata. The sequence continues at coordinate 29,204 of JAOVYX010015038.1, read as the reverse complement.
CCTTCAAATTACAAAATCTCTCGATATTGCATATCGGATGAAGCACACTCAAAAAACCATTAATCGTCATAATACCAAACAAGAAACAGTATAACTAAAAAACCATAATCAAGAAACTTCTAACAACAAGCAACCAAACTCTAGGAAACATTCAAGGATCCTTCACAAGATGCAAATCTTATATGAAGAAGTGCTCTAATACCAACTGAAAGTGTGAATTTAATCAAAGAATAATACCCTAGAGGGGAGGGGGGGTGAATAGGCTATCATAAAAATAACAGAATCTTGATTCTGTGATCAAGATTCGATCGCAGCGAAAATGACAATTTCGACAATATTTGTATGTATAGGAAATAAGTCTGTAAGAGTCGATCGAATATTGTGTTAAGTGAATAAAAAACAGATCAAAAACTGAAAATAATAAACACACGATTTAAGTGGGAAACCTTAGTACAGGGAGAAAAACCGAATACGTATAGCACAGCAATCCACTATAATCAAAAGTGTACAGTTAGGTTTTCAAGTTCACCTCCAACCTCTGAGTTTTCCAAGCTCACTCAGCAAACCAAGTATCTATCAACAACTAGATCACCACGGATCTAAACAGCGATCACTTAAGATCGCAATCAAACAAACAAGTATCACAACTGATCACTTGTCCATAATCAGAGAAATCAACAGTAATCAAGAACTCACAAAGCCAGAGAAGAAATTCGAATCTTCTCAGAAGAAGTCCACCATGGCGTCGTAACCCAAGCACAGAAGATGATGAACTTCAAGAAACTCTAAAAGTAGCAAATGCTTTCTTGCACCTTGAATCGTGAGTAAGGAAGTTGACGGATGTTGAGAGAAAGAGAGAGAGAGAGAGAGAGAGAGAGAGAGAGAGAGAGAGAGAGAGAGAGAGAGAGAGAGAGAGAGAGAGAGAGAGAGGAAACTTCGTAGAATCACAAAGTGTAGAAGTTGTATGCTTTTTCATTCCTTTTCATTACTCTCAACCGTATCCAAGTATTGCCTTAAATAGGCCTCAAGAAATCAGGTTGACTTGTCGTAGAAAAAATCCAGGCCTCAGTATATTCTTTATTAGAACTCTGCTCCTAGTCAGTTGAAACCTTCTTGTTACAAACTTCACATAAGCCTGTTTTATGCCTCTGACACTGTTCAACACCAAATGTCTGTGACTGTGTGAAATACCAGTCCTCTGAAAACTCTGAACTCTGTAAAATCTGTCTTCATATAGTGTTCATCGGACTCTGAACCTTACTGGAACACATTAGACATTACCATAGCAAGAACAGCTATTCCACTCTTCAATCAAAACTCTGAATCTCCAGCCTCAAACTCTGATAAACCCCAAGTCTGACCAGCCAGTCTGATTTACTCAGCATTTCCAACCAAAGCCCTTTCCACTTCGGAACTCTGACTGTCTAAAGTACTTCCAAGGTCTACCAGAACTCTAACTCAAGAGAAACAAGTTCTAATAATAGACAATATGCTTAAACATAAACTGGTATTTTGACACATCAAATCATAAGTAATAACAGACTAAACAATGATATCATAAAGATCTCATCATATAAATCATGTTAGTCTCATCACAAGAAGATGTTGTAGTAGAGTCGAGTGGGAGTGGGTTCAAAGACATGTTGAGGGCTGTGAAGAAGGATTTCAAACTGGTTGAGAAGGTTGTTGAGATGGTGGCTAAGGCGAACATCGATGCAAAAAATGATGAGAAACTGAAGGAGGTGGGCGAAATTGCGAAGAGTATGAAGGATGTTAGTGAGATGACAATGGATGTGGCAAAGGGATGTACTGTGAAGGCAATGATGACGATCCCTAATGTGAATATTGGGAAGAAGGAGGGGAGTGGTTGTTCTATTACTCCGGGTGATGATAAGGAGGGTCTCATGACCTTGACTAAGTGTGCTACGAGATGGTCTCATATGTCCGTTCATTTGCAGTCTCGATCTCTTTATAATATTCCGACGGGAAAACATCAACCAACATGTCTTCGTAACTGTTCGTAGGCTGAAAGACATTGGATGGTTTAGCGACTTCTACTTGAGGTATCACCCCTCATGATTCGCCGTGATACACCCAGACATAATAATCTTTTCTAAAGCCCCTAATAACGAGGTGATACTTCAGAACATCCATCGTTTGGAATATTCCGTTCTTACACTTCGTATAAGTACATCTTCAAAGTTTGGGGAAATGACACTTGTCATGTTGAGGACCATTCTTGACAAACTCTTTAATCCCTTCAACTAACAGGAGATTCAAATACGGTCCATTTAGCAGTTCGTATATCTAAGATCGACACAACTCCATATCGATCAGATTTCTATTTTGAAACAAATATGAGATATTAAATCATATAAACCTCAACTAAATTTAAAGTTAGAACACATCATTTATCTAAATATTTTTTTATCCCTTAATACTAAGATGAAACTCTAAAACACAGAACAGTAGCTAATTTTAATATTTTATAGCACAAACTACCTAAATTGTCCAAATTTGTTCTACTAAATCTATTTTCATACACACAAAATCTGCTAGGTTGAAACTCAAGACCCAACATTGTCAAAAGCTATTAACATGTTAAAATTTTATAAAATGTTGGCGACCGCTAACTAGCTTTAACAGCTCAAGACCGTCAAGAAATGTTGGAAGTCATCCCCAGTAAGGTAGTCGATAGGGATTCCTGGCATTAAAATCGGACAAGCCTTCATATGGACTGGTAACATTGGACAAAAATAGGATCTTAATATTTAACTATACTGATACCCTAAACTAAATAATTGCTGCTAATCTGGAAGCCTATAATCATTAATTCATGAGCTGATCAAATCTTCAATCTTTTGTTTTCTGAAGAACTTTTAATCAAACACAATCTAGTGCATCTAAAGCCTATCATCATACATGAGCTGATCAACATATTAGCCTCAATGTTACGTCTTGAAAACCAACGAGAAAACATCAAACTATCAATTTTCAATCTCCCCAATTGATCACTACAAGTCACTAAAACAGCATTGTCACTAAAACAGCATTGTCACTATAATTTTTAAGAACCAAAAAATCCACTCAACAACCAAATCCAACGAAAATTCAAACCAACATATATCAAAATCCACTCAACATCAGGATATAAATCAACATCACCCAAAAACCCATCATACAACACTAATTTCATCGTCATCATCAAAATCCACTCAACACAAACCCATCATACACCGGTAACTTCATGATATCATCATCATCATCAACCAAAAATCAAAACGCCCCAAATCAAAGAGAAGGGGTGGTCGCCGCTCCTCCTCGTCGGCGTCCGCTGGCTGCAGGCGGTGGAGGGGGACGATGGTGCGACGGTTAGGGGGTTTGAGAGGAGATCGAGGAGAGGAGGCGGGACCCGGGGTGTAATATCCGAGCGTTTCGTTTATAATATTCCCTTCACAATGCGAGCATTTTACTGACACCGTGTTAATAATGTGAGCACTACGCTAGCGCTCCGCTAAGGAAGCAATCGCTTGCTAGCGCTACATCAAGACGCGAACATTTCACCAACGCCTTACCAAGCTTCGAGCGTTTCACCAATACCTCGTACGACGCTACATTGTCAATTAAAAAGAAACCTCGACGAGGAATAAAGGCATAGTGTCGCTGACCTAAATAGGTTAAAATTCCATTAAGAGAGGCATAAACGCAGTGGCGAATCACATCATACAACTCTATGTTAAGGAAGAGTATCAAAAACAAGCAATAAAGCGACGACACCAAAAACATAGAGGAAAACAAGGGTCAAGCCATCAAAAAAAACCTTGACAAACATGTGTCAAGTGGTATGGAAGAATAAGGACAATTTAGGGTGATGTTTCATGACATAACAAAGGAATTTTCAAGAGTGTCATGCTTAAAGCCTAAAACATGACAACTAGCCTAACATGTGCCTTTGTCTTAGCTACAAAGGAAAATGATTCATCTCCTTTAACACACTATAAATAGACATAAAACGAGTCATTTTTAGAGTTTTACAAACCCTAAATTCATGGCCAAGAGAAAGGAGGAAAGTAGAGAACATAAGGGTGCACAACAATAAGGAGTTTCGGTGTAATTGTATGAATTAGTAAGGATTACTTGTCTATGATCTTGATGGACTTGTTATACTTTGTATGTAGGTTTATGATGAGTTTAAAAACCTGGATTTTTAGGGGAGGTCGAGCCTAAGAGGTTCGAGAAGGACGGGATATAGTTTAAAGACACAAGGAATCAAGTATTGCACGAGATAACTATATGTATGGTTTGTGTTTGTCATGGTTCAAGCCACTGTTTTGCCACGTTCTCGGATGTTTCTATATAAGAATGACTCTGGTTTTGTGTGATAAACAAGCCGTTGCAAGTTACCAACATGGTTTATAAGGGTATCGACATGTTTTCCATGAAAATCGACATTCTACCTTATCACGGTTTGAAAATCAAGAAATTGTTTTGTATGCTTTGTGAGCTGGTTTCTATGGTCATGAAACACCAAGAACATGTTAAGGGACCATATTCCCCGCCAAGATAACAATGACGTACGTCGGTGGGTCCTCGTCAACCCTAGGTGCACCTAATATGTCAAACGACGCAAGTAGTCCAAAGCATGACCACTCACAACCAAGTTTGTTTAATTGCTTTAAGTTTCATACTTGATTTGATACTTTAAAAGCACGAACCAGAAGGTACATAATGACATTTAGTAAGTGTTCGTTGTAAGTAATACTTTAGACGACAAGCCTTATTAAGCCTCGATGACTATTTCTTTCACGTATGTGTACCGGCCTCATTGAAAGCTCAAATTTATTTGTATTCTTTGTGTGCCATGTTTTCTCTATTTTAAACTCAAAGAACAAGATTATACAATATGATACTAATGTATTTACTGGTTGCAAGCTGCCTACATGCTATGTTCCGCAATGCTTTCCTATATCGCTTTTATACACCTGAAACTGTTTCATGGAAACCTCTGTTTACTTTCACGTTCCATAGTATAGTTGCTGAGATTCCATCTCACTTCTTCATGTTTTAAACGTTTTCAAGTGTGCAAGAAAATCAAGGGTGCGACGGTTAGCGAGTGGACTTAGTTATGACCCTTTTTCCTGTACAACGGTCATGTGGAAGACTTGCATAATATAATGGTTATGTAATGACATTTTGGTATCCTACCACTCTTTTGATATATAATGTATCATGTTTATGTGCCTTTGCGACTCGATCATGTTAATTGGTTGAGTCGTGGCAGTGACGCGTACCGCCTAAGGTGGGGCGTTACATGAGGAGAGTGGGGAACGGTGGTGCGGCAGTGTCGGGTGTCCGGGGGGAACGGTGTTGCGCGAGGAGTAGGAGTTGGTGGCGATGGGGGTTGACGGCGAGGGATCGAGGTGGATGATGATGACAAGGGATCGAATGAGAACGCCTGGGGAAATTAGGGGTACTGATTATAGAATTTAGGTCAAAAAAATTGGCACGGATTCCGTCGCAACATCTTTAAAAAAAGTATAAATAAACAAGTAACTCCGTAGCAAGAACATATACTCTGCTACGGCTCCGTTGCGACAGTTTGACCTGTAAAAAATTAAACCATAAACCCTAAAAATCATTTCCTTTGAACGAGTTTACAAGATATCAATTGTGTTTAACCTCATCAAAATAACCAGATTATAATGCCTCAACTTTTCTAACCTCTTCATAGAAATCCAAGTAGTATTAGTGCCGCTGGGGGCTATTGCCCAGTCAGGCATACTCATCACATCATGGCTTAGTTATAAGAATTAAGTTAAGTTCAGTTATGCATCATTAGTTTAGAAACTTTTGATGCACCGAATCATAACTTCAAGATATTACCTTTGCCAGGAATTTACATCTCTTTCTAAGATTAGAATACCTTTCACACATAAGTCACATATAGCATCAAATCTTAGATCACACTTTTCCTCCAAGTCTTGCTCCTATAACAAAGTGAAAAGAAAAGACACAGAAAATAGTTGCTGTGAGCTATATGAGCTCAATAACGTGTCGGTCCCTTCCCAAGGGATTACACGAGATAAGAAGGTAAGAAAAGAAAAGAAGAATGATCACTTGGATCCTTTGTTCCAACACTCTGAAATTAGCATCCAATCAAACAAAGCAGATTAGACGCATAGATCATCTATTCCATCATATTAGAATAAGCACATTACTCAGACAACACACAATCACCGAACAAGTATACAACCAAACAACACCACCGCACCAAACATACTTTTCCCTCTTCAACTCTAGTCATTTATACATTCATGCATATTTCATCTCGCGAATATCCCAAATACGTTATTGGGAGCATACTAAACTCAGAGTGTCCCATGTACTACTGTCATACCCTTTCTGGTATGAAAATCAAGATCTCCATAGCAAACAAATTGAGAAAAAGACGCTGTGACATGACAGGTCCTCAGTTCAAGCCTCACGCACTGCTGTACTCAGCAGTTCACTCAAGACTTTGTTGTACTTACGATCATATCAATCACAGACGATAGACAATAAATATCCTCAATATTATAATTATGCCCTTGCCGAACTTATTCAATTTCGTAAGTAAGTTGTAATATCCCTAAAATTCTGGATAATTATAAATATGTCTAACCATCTCGCATTATCGGTTGTTATTTATTTCATAAGATATCATAGGGTTAAATCTGAATAAGACGATTTTAGGGATATCTTTGAGACGATTTGATTGGCGTGAAAATATTTAAATCCCCAACAACCCCATAACTACTGCCGTAAATATTTCAACAACCTGCCTATTAATTGGTTTCAAACCCACGTTAGTTTCACATTAACCTGAGCATCCCAGTTGATAGTAAAAACAGAGAAAAAGGTAAGTGCTTCATCATCATCTTTGCTTTCGTCTCGTGTGACAGAATCCATGGAGCGCTCGTCCCTGACCTCGCTTGGCTTCCCCGACACTCCCTGTCCCTTTCCCGATCGGATCCGGCCACCCCGACCCCGTCCACACATGCACCGTTGCCACCGCGGCTGGATATAGCCTCGCCACCCCTCGCCGTTGACCCCGATGCCTGGACAACCTTCCCCGCTCCTTCTCGACTGATGCCCACTCCTCCCCGACCTCGTCCAGCCTCCCCGGAGCAAGCCTCAACCCCCAGCAGTCGATTCCCAGCCTCCGTCGGCGTTGCTCCGCCCCGTCTCGCCTCGTCTGAGACTTTCCCGAGCTCTTCTCCCTGTTTATGCGCAGCAGAGGAAGGGGATCAACCTCTTTATCTTTAAATCAAATAATAAAAGCTATATTGGTTGTGTGCAATATGTAATTGTACACACGCATGTATTTTGGTTAGAAATTACTGCTGGCATGCTTATATTATTTGTTTTATTGTAGGTAGGAACGCTACGCAGGAGCAGGATTAAACTTTGGAATTATTTAAGGATTTTTTGATTTTCCAAAATGACAAGGTAACACACATTGTTACCTTAAATTAAATGTTTATGCGTGCGTGAATTAATTTTGTGTGGCTGTTTGATCACATATCTGCATGATAAATAAAAGAATAAAATCGTGATGCTCTTGACTGCCTTGAATATTCAATATGCATGCTAAAAAGGTAACGATCCAATCTATAGAATATTATAGATTATAATGACCATTCCTGAATATTGTTAGACATGTGTTTTATTGTGTGTTATTTTTATAACGAACAATCAATCCTGAAAATCTTAGAGAACCTTACAAAAATACCTGACCCGGATGATTTATGAGGAATAATTTTCAGTCAACCTTGAGTATAATTAAATGCGACATTATATGAAATTATAAAACGCCATGACAATCATCTAGTGTACATGGAATTAATGTAATTAATTTCATGACACTTGCCTGAAGATCCTGAATTATGTATGCCATGGTAGTCACCTGCTATACATGGGATTAATGTAATTAATTTTATGTTACATGTCTGAGAATCCTGAATTCTGATCACAAAGCAATTCCTGTAATTACTAATGACTGGGAGAGTTACAGTTACATGACTAGTTAGGGAGGCTCTAATTAACCCTTTCGCATGCACGCAGTGGCATTAAGTGATGGCCGTGTTTGGTTAAAATTAACTGTCCTGGGTCGACTGCAGAGATCATAAAGGTTGTTTAATTGTTACTAGTACGACCATACTAGGTAACTATATTAAATTTCTCTGGTAACTCCTCCCGTGTCATCCACTGGTAAAAGTCATGAAAATTAACACGACATGACATGAAATGCATGAAGAGCCTTAAAAGCTTTAATAAAGGCTAAGGGTTATGAAACAAAAATTAACCTGATCAACTTGAATTATTATTCTGTAAGTATATATATATCATTTAAATATTTATATATTCCTGTTTGGCATATGATTGCTCGGTGTTGTTTGTATTGTATCCTGTTTGTGCATGGGAAATACATGATATAATAAGCATGTCGGACCCCTGAAATGGACATATATCCTATGTTACTGGGCTCTCAGGCTCACGGTTACGTGTTTGTCTCAGGTAATAAAGGAACGTGGGATAGATCATTTCACAAGGGCGATGTTAATTAATTTCGGTTACTTGTAACATTTCGTTTTATTTCCAAGACATATGATTTTCATGTAATAAAGGATATTATAAGTTGGACATTTCTTATTAGTTCCCTATGTTTCTGATACTTAAACCCCTTGTAATCTTGTCGTCTTGTTTCAAATAGACTTTGGAGGGACAGTAACGCCACGTGTCAAAGCAGGTATTGGACAGATAATCTTGGGGCGTTACATAATCTCTCTTCAACTTTAACAAAAGGAACATTCGCGAAAGGGGATCAGCCTATAAGAAGTAGGCGTATGCTTATGCTTATGCATGTGTTTATGCTTCTGTATAATAACTTAACGCTTACACAAATAACTTGTTGTATCCTTTGTCATGAAGATAGATTTTCTTTCTCAAGGATTCTCAATTCTTATTTTAGAATACTAATCTCAGAGGAATTTTATTTTTTTGTTTTTGAAATCCTCAAGCATAAGTACGCTTCCCTTGGCATCTAAAGTCTTTAATTCTTGCAAACCATCCATTGGTAGTAAACATATCAATCTTAACACTGAGTTTGTGAAATCACAGATTTCCTTTAGAGATTCCTGTAATTTCCAACAAAAGTTGTCTTTGAAAATTAACTTTTTTTTGTCTTTATATCACCCTACTTCCCGTAAGTAACTAACATAATATAGGCTTAATTCACTTCTTGTTTATGCTCAATTTCAATAGTTTAATATATAACTTTCCATGCTATTAATCGCACCTGAGATTGGCTTGCATAACCCTTTTGACCAATATATATCCTTAGGTTCTATTGCCATTTTGATTCTGTATAATTTCTTATCACAAACAAGAACACGATTTGAGTAATGTCATATCCCAAATATGCAAATGATTATATGTTCCAAAATACATTACGTTCCCTTGTATTTGTACCATCATTTCAAGGTATATGTCAGTGAGGTATCGTGAGGACCCAAAAAATTCTGTAAAACTTAGTTTCACTATAATTAATGTGAATAGTAAATTATAAGATACTAGTAAATTATCGTATCTTATAATTTATTTTGCGGGGTTATAAGGTTTATTTGACGATATAAAAAGGAAAGAATACAAAATATGGATGAAATATAACCCTAATACTCAAATATGCGAAAATCTGATCTTAAAATGAAACTACCGTATTCATAAGAAAAGGACTTAAACCTAATTTTGGTAATTATTTTTCTTTGTGTCAATTTCTACTCCACCTAAACTAAATTAATTATCCACTAATTACCTACTAATTATCCATTAATTATCCACTTAAACTATTTTAATTAATTTAGTTTTCTATAAATACAAGCTCTCTTCTCCTTGAAAACTTTTTACAAATACAAAAAAATTAAACTTAAAATTAAAACACTCTTTACCATGCAAGATTAGAGTTAAGAAAAAGAAGAAAAGAAAGAGAAGTTTGAGGAGAAGAGGAGAAGTTAGGTGGCAAGGCGAGTACGACAAGGATTCTTCACCATTAATAAGAGAAGGTGATAATGTTGATTAAAAATCTCATGGAAAATGATATACTCTTTGATAAATTTTGATATTAATATATGTTAAATCATGACATGCTACTTTCTAATAAAGTTTATAAATCTTGATTCGAAGTTGTGAATCGTAAGCTATAAATAAAAACGTGCAGATATATCAACCAGTAAAAATTGGTTACAGGGGTGACTTTGTGGCTTGATATGGAATTACATAGTAGGCTTTATAAGACAAACCTTATATCACGGAAAAGATATTGAAGTGCAGTTTCCAGAACAGTTTATGAATCGGGATTTGGAGTTATATGTAGAGAGTTATAAGTTAATTAGTGAAGTAAGGTCAAACTCTCTGAACTAGCAGAATATATAAAGTTGAACTAATTAACTGGTATTATTGGTAAGGTTTGCCTTAGGAAATTTAATTCCATAGTAATATTATGGAGTCTAGTTTAGGTAGAATTTTACGAAATCATTTTTGGAGTTGTGACGGTGCATATTATTATACCGTGAGTGTAATAATATGCCTTGTAATCATTGGTCGTAGTCACTAATTGTATTTGATATAAAACATGTTCCGACGTACCTTATTGCCTATCACTTGTTGTGTGCCGTGATAAGATGATGTTTGTGTTTGTGTTTTACCTTGTTTGCTGGTATAAAGAAAATAAGTGAGTGAAAGGAGAGTAAATCCATAATTGGTGGAATAATTCCGTGGTATAAAACACAAAGAGCGTTGTGTCTATTGCATGTGCTATACAGTGACTTGCTGGTGACATTCTTTCATCGACCTTGTGAGATTGTTTTGATATGAGGGAGACCCTGAGCTTCGGTTTGACTGATTCTCTTTCGTGGGTGTCCCTTTTGCTAAAGCTTGATAAGTTGAAATTAAATAAGTCTCGTCAAGGGCACAGTTATAATACTGAGGGTATCTATTGTCTGTCATCAACTGTGTTTTTGAGATGATAATTGTGAATGCCGAATTGGTATGATAAAGGATCTAAGTGGTCATTTTCCTTTTCTTTCCTTACTTTGTTCTCTCGAATAACCTCTGATATGGGGGTCAACACGTTATTGAGCTCATATGGCTCACGGTTACTATTTTTCTGTATTATTCTCTTCTCTATGTTTTCAGGAGTTAGAGACGACGGGCATGTGTGATATAGGTCATGATGCTTATTTGCAACTACTGTATTGTGATTTATGGACTAAATAAAATATGTAATAATCGAGGAGCTTCCGCAGTATTAGATAACATTATTGGTTTATGTATATGTTGATTTTATTTATTTCTATACCAAAATAAGTTAAGTAATTTTTTGTCTAATTGGGGTGTTGTGACTCAGCGTTGACGCCATTTGTGTTATTAATATGCAGTAATATGTTATGGAAAATCGGGACATTATAGATGTACATATATAGTAGCTTCTAGAAATTCATCCTCTATGTAGTCAATTTGATAAAAATTTCAAAACTTAATCAGCATCTTTCCAATGTACATTTGACATACTTTTAAACCAAAATATTTTAGGTTAAGAACTAAACGAAATCACTTAGGTTTAACTAAATATTTTATTTGTATTTTGGGGACTAAATGAATATTTAAGCTTTCTTATGCTTATGCTTGGTTTTAGTCTTATTCTATATTTTTGGGCATGTTATTAAGATAATTTTGTTTTATGTTCACGATGGTTAAAATTAGGGGTCAGGGATTCACTCTAAAGAGTGTTTTTAAGATGATTCGTTGCAGGAGGGGTAGAGTACATATTGAGGTGCATCTCCATAAGATTAGGACGACAGTTCGAGCACTTAAGAGGATCGATGATAGCATGCACCGTCTCATATACCAAGTGGAAGCTATCTTTTACTCACTGTCAAATTATATTGACATGTGTTTTTTGGATCGATTCTATCCCAAGCTATTCTTTAATGAGGTACCTAATGAGAAGAGATACTTCATAGATGGCAAGTGGACCGTTGGTGAAGATGAGTCCTAGAGGGAGCTAAGGGATTTAACTTAATAATGTGGTTTTATTTGTTAAGTATGTACTAAGTATGCTCTTGTGTGACTTTTCTTCGGGGTGGCAATTTATGTAATTATTTGTAATGTGTGTAAGGATTTTAGTGTGGCTATCTATGCACTTATAATAAATGCATCATTTATGTACTAAATGCTATTGTTAATAAAATTGGTTATCTTTACCTTATGTTAATTATCACAGAGATAATATAAAGGATAATGGTTAATAATGCTTGGAATTATAGCAATGTCAATGAAAATAATTTGGATTGACATTTTACAAATGCATAACTCATAGGGTGATGGAACACATTGAAAATATGACTATTCAACCTGAAGGCTCGATGAAATCAATGGGCTATGCTATGGGAGCTCATCCTGCAGTGCAGGAAGAGATCCATGAAGAAGCAGTGGGAGAACAAGCCCCAAAATAGCCGCAAGCTGACCTATGACTATGATGATGGAAGAGCTTTTAAGGATCAAGAGGAAAGCAGAGGAACCTGCTGAACATTACACCTAGAAGTACTTCCACAGGCTTAATGCATACCGTCTAAAACGGTTTACAGGAAATGATGATCCGACGGTTATGAAAAACTGGTTCGGAGATATGAAAAAGCTTTACAAGGCTGTAGGGTGTCTCGAGAAAGTGAAGTTCAGCTTCGGATGAGGAACTTTTAATCTCCTAGATAATAAACCAAAGGCAAATTGTTCCCATGTTGATCACAGTTTAGTTTCAACATATTAACATGATCTTTTATGTTTATTTCATTTGCACAACTTTAAGAGTTTTAAATAACTAATCTTAGAAATCACAGTTCCAATTTACTAGCAACCATTATGAGATTATTAACCTCATGTATCTTTTAACATACATTCACTTTTTTAAGCTGATTACTCTTCAGCCAAAAGCACCTCAGTATTTCAACTAGCATAATTAGCACAGCTAGCATATCTAGTACTAATAGAATATACAATGCAAGAAGCGCACGTAGTATAGATGGCGTACGCACAACAAATAAGACAAATCATAACAACAGGATAAGGAAAACCTTTTGTTTTCCCCTCCTTGTATTATTGCTTGTTATTAACTCCATAAAAAACATACTGCACCTAATTCTAGGGACAAAATCTTTGGTTTTAATTAATTTTGTCACATTGCAGATCCTCACTTGGGTGTCGTCCTCACAATATCAATCAAACCTTAACAATTAATGTAACTATACGATTTGATGGGTCCAGAATGTGCTTACATCCATTGAGAAGGAACATCTCTTCCTCTTTATCAATGACAACAACTACATCCGGTAAATGAGTAGTTACAACCGTGTGGTTACATAAATTATTTTCGATCTATTTAACATCTCAAATCTCAAGCATTCGAGTTGTTATTGAATTCTTACTAGCAAGGAACCCAAAATTTAGGATCAACGTATCTCACTTAAATTGGCATCATAAACTGGTATAATCATAATTTACATGTCTACAACTTAATACATATAAACTCCTTTCATCAAGTTGTAAATCCTTTAACCAAACATGAAGGTATACCCAAACTGTCATTTCCACCAAACTCATGGATGGTCACCACTTCCTAATGTTTTCACTTTATTTAACTGGTAAGATCGCATTTCTTTTCAAGAGTTTCTTACAATCCAAAGATGATTAACTGAGCGGTATAGGATTTCACAACATGGCTCGATCTTAAATATATGCTTAACAAGATTTGAGTTGCCAAAACGAAATTGAGAATCACTCTTAATCCTATTTGATCTCAACTATATAACTTAGCATCCTCCACAATCAATCATTTTTCATGTATAACATGTGTCAAGGATCATAATCCCAATGTATAGATAATAACTCCAACATGCTTTAATGTTATTTCTCCTGTTTTCTAGAGTTCCATTATAGAGCTCATACCCTATTAAGAAGTTGTACTAACTAGCATTATACGTACAACCACATACCCTACCTATAACTCATGTACAACAACTATGAGATATAGAACCACAATCGTGAATTATGACTCAAATACTTACAAATCAGCAATAGTAACCCTTATGTGTATGAGTTTGATAAATACAGACCCATTTGATAACCAAAATGGCCATAGATGATTTCTTTATCTTCGTCCAGGCAAATATAACGCAATGACTAATAACAGTCACCTCAACAGAGATCCTCATAAAGATACTCATTTATAACCTCACAACTGAAAGTATACAAATCAACAACATAGAGGAAGGTCAATGTTACGTACCACACAAAATAGCAGCACAATACATTGCAACCAAACGAGTGCACAAGTAAGATGGACATCCTAGCCTCCTTCTTGCTGTCATAAACACCACTTGAGAGCATTTCCTCTAAGTTATTTGGCAGCACACCCAGGTACTTTCTAACTTATTCCAGCTACGTCAAAGTTCCTCATAGGAATTAACCCTTATACTCTTAATACTCGATAGGACCACAAATCAAAGGATGAACGCAATCCAATACTACACATGACAGCGATACACAAACAAATCATTTGATAACCACAACCAAGATAGGAATCTCAGTCTCATTTTCCTGTTATTTACCTTACTTAAGAATATTTTCTCAATGTCATTTCATAGCACATCTTAGTGCTTCTTTTATCATTCCAAACATATCCTCAAAATATTAAGGTTTTGTTATTGCCTGGTTTTATTTGCACAAGTCCTGTTCTAATCCCAATTAAGAAAAAAAACCTACGAGTTCAATTCAATACAACTCATGCTATCATACTCATCTTATACTCGATGCATTTGTATTGTGATTAATTTATTCTAGGAATGATTTAACTTAAATCTTATTCTAAACCTTTGGCTCTGATACCAATCTGTAACGCCTCGACTTTCCTGACCTCTTCATAGGAATCCAAGTAGCATTACTGTCGCTGGGGGCTACTGCCCAGCCAGGCAAACTCGTCACATTCTGGCTTAGTCATAAGAATTAAGCTAAGTTCACTTATACATCATTAGTTTAGAAACTTTTGATGCACTGAATCGTAACTCAAGATATCACCTTCGTTGCGGAATTTACATTACTTTCTAAGATCAGAATACCTTTCACACATAAGTTACATCTAGCATCAAATCTTAGATCACACTTTTTCTCCAAGTCTTGCTCCTATAACAAAGAGAAGAGAAAAGAAAGAATATAGTTGCCATGAGCTATAGGAGCTAAATAACATGTCGACCCCCTTCCCAAGGGATTACACCAAAGAAGAAGGTAAGAAAAGAAAAGGAGAATGATCACTTAGATGTTTTGTTCCAGCACTCTAAAATCAACACACCAATCAAACAAAGCAGATTAAACGCATATATCATCTATTCCACCATATTAGAATAAACACATTACTCAGACAGCACAGAATCACCAAACAAGTACCGAACCAAACAACACCACCGCACCAAACATACTTCTCCCTCTCCAACTCGAGTCATTTATACGTTCATGCATATTTCATCTCGCGAATGTCCCAAATATGTTATTTGGGAGCATGCCAAACACAAAGTGTCCCATTTACTACTATCATTTCTGGTATGGCAGTCAAGACCCCAATATCAAACAAATTGAGATAAAGACACTATGACACTACAGGTCCCTAGTTCAAGTCTCACGTACTACTGCACTCAACAGTTCACTCAAGACTCTGTTACACTTATCATCATATCAATTACACAAAGACAACAGATAATAGATATTCTCAATGTTATAATTATGTCATTAACGAGTATTCAATTTCATAAGTAAACTCTCTTCAACTTTAGCAAAAGGGAATTTATAATACCCGAGAAATTTTATTAATCAAAATTTATTAAAATGTACGTATAAATATAAAATTATACGTATAAACATAAAATAATATGTATAAATTTTGGCGAATTACTGTTCGTAAAATATTTAACATTCATAAAATATTTTCGAAACTACGAAAAGTAACGTTAATAAATGTTCGACGATACGAATATAAGTTATTAACGTAATAACGTTAATTAGAAACGATGAAAATTAACGTTAATGTAACGCATGTCGTTGTAATTATAATTATTAACGTTTGAATGTTAAATACGAATGAAGAAAAGTAGCGATAATGTAACATTGTTATTATGCTTTAATTTGAATATACGAACGTTAAAACTTAACAAAAGAACAGAACTGATGTGATAGAACGATAATTAAATATGGGATAATTTTATTATCGATAATCACTATATATAAGTTATGATTAAATAATATTAATTTATTAAGATAATTTAAAAATTATTTATTATTAAATATTAAAAAAAAAGGATAAAATATCCCCTAAATAAAAGCACATGAGACCAACGCGTTTAAAATATCTCCACACAACCCCCTTATTTTCCTTCCTCCCCGTCATTTCTCCTCTCCATCACCATCCACTCCATCTCCATATCACCCGCCCACCATCAACATCTTTCACCATCACAACCACCCACCACCATCGCCATCAACCATCACCTTCAACCTCACCACCACCGCGTCCACCAGTCGCCGCCACTGCTCTCCATCAGGAACCCGTCAGAGACCGCCGCCAAAAAGGAAAAAGCCACAACTTTCCTTTGCCGCTCCGCCACCATGGCCGAGGGATGTAACCGGCTACAATAACTATCTTCCACCACCAGAGACCACAACCATCCCACACCGCCTCCAAGCTGCCGGGGTCCGCCAGTTCTTGTCCCACAGCCGCAGCCCGTCCTCATCACTCTCCCTCGTTTCCCGCTACGACCCGTCACGAACACCCGCGCCACTACCACGAACCACCACCATGACACCGCCTTGTCAACGTCGTTAGTGGAAGTGACGACCACCAGCAGTCCGCAATCTCCCCACCGCAACCCCGCTGCCACCGCTTCACCATGCCGCCACCACACTCGACAAACACACTCCGAACACCACGCAAAACCACCACCAGCTAGCGTCGTCTTTCCCCAGGCATTGGCTCGCTGCCGTCATCTTCCTAGGTCATCGAAGAACGTCCCTGGACAACGACACACACGGTAGCTTCTTTCCCTCCTCTCCTTACTCCACCCTCGGTCTCTCTCACATATAACCGCCATCGCCACCGGCCAGCCACCTTTTGATCACCGTGCGTGACCCATCGCTGCTCCGGTCACAACCATCGAAAACAACCACGAACTCCAACGATGAAGAACCACGCAACTGGCCGTCTCATTTAGCTTGACCTCTTTCCTAGCTAATGATTATATACGGGTTCTGACGATGTCCTGACCTCCAGCAAACCACCAGTGGGCTGAGTGACGTCCGAAAGTCCGACCACCAGAGGGGAGATAGCAAGGGTGACGGTGGTGTCTCGTGCTAGTTCTCTCGGTTTATGTAACACGGGTTCGATAACGACGGAAGGTAACCTAAACCCTTTTCCGATCCTTTATGCATCATTAATGTGATGAGTGGGTAATGTTTTTATAATGGTGGTGATCGAGGACGATGGATAATAGAAGCGATGTCGCTGGAAGAGCGAGGAAATAATCGGGATGATACGTTAATCATTAATCTCATTGCGGCCATTATTTGCAACTTGGCTTAGAAAAAAACAAAAACGACTAATATTATTAAACGTTACATCAAAATGGGATGTTGGGACGATCGTATATAAATCGAGACAAATTAGAAATTTTTAGGATTTATATCAAAAATAAACTCGTGCGATTAAACATTTTTCCCATATTTATGTCAATTATGACGATTTGTAAAATTAATCATTAAATTGTGAAATAATATCAAGGGCGATTGAGTTATTAATAAGCCTCTTATGCAATTGAGAAAGGGGAAAAATTATCACGCACATTATATATATGTTGTATGTTAAGTGTTGAGAAAAAAAAAACTATAATATTTAATATTAAGTTATATATATACATACATGTATAGATGTACACTTTTTACGAAAATAAATGAAAAAAGATATTAACGTAAAAATATAAGGACAAGCGGATGTAAATCTTTAACATCAAAAATTTAAAAGAAAGGAATTCTTAAGCACTAATAGAAGTTGACCTAATGTGGGTCATGTGTCGGGAAGGTTGTTCTTGACATCTTTCCTTGGATCCAAATGGATCGTTTGTTGGAGTTCTTAAAAAGTCATCATGCGGATCGTTAGCGTTATCTTGAAAAACTTGTTGTTAAGCATCATTCTTTGAATACTCTATCTGTATCGTGTTGGTTGAGTCGTGATGACGGGCAAGTGGAGACTAGTTAGGGAGAGGAAAGTAGCGACTTGTCCTCTTCGCGTGCGTGCAATGACACTGTGATGCCATGGATGGCTGGGCCACCGGACAACTTCCGCAGAAGACCCGAACATGCCAATTGGGTCTACCTAACCCATTGGATCATGTATTTTAAAAAATATGCTTGAGAGAGGCTTGTCCTGTCAGTTGTTAAATCCCCATGGTTTCCGTCAAAGTCTTCAGATTCAATTATTCCTTCAAAGTTTGGTCTTGTGAAGTCATGTCCTAAATTATCAAATAATAGTACAAAAAGAAAGCCACATTCGATGGATATAATGTAAATATTAAGACACATAAATTTATTATAATGATATTGTTTGACTATTATGGCATAAGTATATATATTTTCTTTTCCTTGCCTCCCTTCAGGGGTTCCTTCAATGGCTCTGCACGATTTGTCATAATTGATGGAGAAACCCCTAAAAAATGAACTTTTCTCCCTATGTTACTGAGTTTTTTTCTCACGGGTTAAGGGTTTTATTTTCAGGTGCGGGCCGAAATGAAGTTGGGACGAGTTAAAGCAAACTTGCTCGATATCTAAAGTGTTTCACTTAATCATAAATAATGTGATAGCCTAATAATAGCTGCTGTAAGATAATGTGTAATATTTTAGCAGCTGGGTGAAAGATGTGTAATTATGTTAGCTTCTGCAAGATGTGATGTAGATTGCTTCGGCTACTGGATAGTGCCTTGTAAAATAACTTTGTAACCATCTCTTGTAAATGTAATGGTATGTATGAGCAATTCCCTTGAATTCTACACCTAAAACTCGATGGAGTTGTGTGGCCTTGCTATGTATTTTAACTGTAGCGGCATAACGCCATGTGTCAGCTGAGTTGGAAGCCGGGACATTACAGAATGGTATTAGAGCAAGGGTTATAGGATAGATTTTAAGGGAAAATTTAAAAAAGATAGTTAATTCCAAACTAACTACAATCCAAATTATAAACGAAGTTTGAAGATGCCATTAGAATAAATTTGGAACAAATTTTAACTATTAGGTTGCATGTGCATGGAGTATTAGTGCGTAAAAAAAACGTAATAAACAACCAATTTTACGAGTACTCACTTCGTTTTCTCCTTCTTTGCTCTATTCCCTTCTCTTTCATCGTCCCATTCCTTATGAGAAAATACTTATATTCTGTTTTCTCTTTAGAATGGGTGATGAGCATATCCCAGTTGATCACGTCCCAGTCGAGCTCATGGCACATGTGGGGGTTAAACCCCTTGGGATACCCTTGGAGGCCCATTTGGACCATATCCAATACAGAGTGATCCCAAATGGCATCATAGAGAACCCACTGTTTGAGCATCCTCTACTCCAGGCCAGTCTTTTATTGGAGCCTCTACCTCGTATAGGGATGTACCGTCATTATCATGAGTGCTATAATGATTTTCTGCTGGATGGGAAGCCGAACCCAGTATACTGCTTCCGTGTTCGATGGTACATGAGTTATGAACTCCTTGTGAGGGAGCTTCGCATGGATGTTGACTACTATCGGCCTGATTAGTATGAGACGGAGCCTGCCCTTCGGCTACTGGACAGTGCCATGTAAAATAACTTTGTAATGTAATGGTATGTATGAGTAGTTCCCTTGAATTGTATACCTACATTCGATGGAGTTGTTTGGCCTTGCTATGGATTTTATCTGTAACGGTGTAACGCCACGTGTCAGTTGAGTTGGAAGACGGGGCATTACGGAAATCCGCGAAAAGGGATCAACAAAATCGAAGCCCAGGATTTCCTGTAGTGAGATACCCTCATACCAAAATGTTAGTCCCACTGATACATTCTAGAGGAAAGGGTGAATAGGTTGTTTTAAAATTTTCAATAAGATACAGCACCGTGTTCAATCAGAATACACTGATTCTCCTTGTAGACTACATGAGGTGTATACTGTAGTGACTTGTGCCTTGAAAGCTTGTCTCTTTGTGCTATTTAATTAATTTCTGACAGTTTTAATATGAAAAATAAATTAATACAAGACAGAAACACATGATTTATATTGGTTCAGACACTCATTATTCACTGATGAACGAGAGCTTAGTCTAGTCTTCACTTGGTGACCAGTGTAGTCAATCCAAGATGTGAGTTCACTATCTTCTTGTTTTTGCCTTACAAGATAATCCCTTTACAAGTTTACAACTTACCAAAGGAAAAGAACCTAGACCCTTGCACAGATCCTTCCGTGGACTCTGTTGCAGACTTTGTTCTTCAGAACAGACTAGTGAACTCTCTTCTTCCTGTTTTTTCAATTCAACTCACTTGAACAGCTTTCGCAATGAATTCAGATTTTTGTATGCTCTTATACATTCAATCGTTCATCTTCGCTGTTCTCTGAGCTCCTTTGATCCCCTTTTAAATGCTGAGGGAATGAACCTGTGACTGTACTTGATCAGATGATGACAACCTGTCTGTTAGCAACACATGTGACCCCTTCACTGATGTTGAGATATCAGTTTTATTCTGATCCTCATATAGTTTTTCGATACCTCAAATCTTCCATTTGACTACTCCTTTGATCCTTGTCCAATCTTAGCAACTATCTCTGCTGCACTTAGTCTACTGCAACTTAGTTTGCACTCAATATTGTTGAGATCTTGTCTGCACCCAGTCACTGCTGTAATCTCATATGCACTCAGCTCTGCTACAACCTTTTATGCATTGATGTGGTGGTCCTTGTCAACAAGATTGATCCTAGATCCTGATGTATTTGCAGGTCATTTGTTGTTCATATATGTCTTAGCTACCTTTTAGAAATCTCCCTGTAGTAGTCTAGATCTGATGGCCCACAATGCTCTCCATCTGTGGTCGTCTGCTCTTTCGCATCAAACCTAGACTGCAGATTATTGACCTGATTTCAAGCCTAAGCACACTAAGTACATCATGGTTAATACCTCTAAGTTTCGTTCATCAATTCTATACAAATGGAGAGATTGCACATTTCTATCAATCTCCCCTTAAATTGATGCTAACCAAACTTCTAAGTAAACAGCATGCTAACTAATTACATTGTTAAAAACTTACACCTAGTCTAAGGTTACAGTGCAGCAATGGGTTAGTAAATTTTTACCTTCGTTGTTCTCCTCCTTTGCTGCATTTTTTTTGGGGGAGGGGGGGGGGGGGGGTGGCCTTCTGGTTATCCTCCGTGCCTCCTTTTTTCTTTGCTTTAAAGACCTTTCTCCTTTCAGCTACAGTTGTGGATTTTCTTTTGAGTTCCTCTTCTGTAGACCTAGGCCTTGTTATTTCCTTCCCTTTCTCTGCTGCTTTCTCCCCCTTTTTGTTAGCATCAAGGGCTACTGTGAGGACTTCTATGGTAGCTCGAAGAGCTTTCAAGTTTGAGGAAGTGACTTGGTGAGCAGCTGAGGAAGTCACAAGGTGCAGTTTGTTTCTAGCAAGCTTAGTCTTCTGTCATTGTTGACAATATGCTCCTTGAGTTGCCTTTGAGTGGTCTACAGAGAAGTCCGCAGTCTGCATAGATCTGCTGAGTGTTATCCCCTTAGTTTGTTGAGGTTAGAGGAGCTGAATCTGTACTGTTGGAGATTCAGAGCATTGCTCCTTTGAATCTATTTGAGAAGACCTTTAGCCATTTCAGAAAGAACGTCATGGAACTCTTCAAAGCACTTGTCCCTAGTTTTCTTCTCTGACTCCAGCTCGTCTGCAACTGGTGCTAATCTGTCAAGAAGATCTTTGAATGCATCCTTTGTCCATTGATGCATATTGTATACTTCCTAATCCAGCCTCAGTCTATATTCCACTGTTGTTTCTTATGGAGAGGGTTGATGAGGTGGAGGAATTTCAACAATGGCTATTGTTCTGACAGTAGAGGATGGTCTTTCATGTATTGGTGTCAGCTTGATGTCTTCTAGGGCATGCCTTAGACTTCTGGAAGTAATCTGGGGTGTCATGGGGATGTTGGATGTTCCACATCTGTGGCCGTCTGCTCTTTCGCATGAAACATATATTGCAGATTACTAACTTGATTTCCATCCTAAGCTCACTAACTACATCGTGGTTAATACCTCTAAGTTTTGTTCATCAATTTCTATACAAATGGAGGGATTGTGCATTCCTATCATAAAACAACCTCACAGGGTCGATAAAAGAATGTCACCACCAACTCACTCTATGACACAAACGACAGACACAGCGCTCTTTGTGTTTTATATCACGTAGTTATCTCAGTAATTTATGGATTTACTGTCCTTTCATACATTCACCCTCATTATACCTGTAAATAAGGCATAACACACACCATGCAACAACACTCCACAGGACTTAATATTTAACACACAATATTTACAGTCACTATTTTATGTCACCCACATTTAGTGACTACGTCCAAAGATTCCAATGCGTATTATTATACTCACGATATAATAATGCGCATCGCTACACACAATAGATCTAAACGTTATCTTTTATCACAGTTCTTCACATGCACATGCTCAGCCTCGTCCTTAAGTGACAACGAGTAACGTCTCCAAGTTCTATAATATAATAGGATTCACATAGTAATACATTTTCTTGTATATATTTTTTCACGTTACGAAGTTAACCATATTTGTACGTACTTCGTGAAAAACTGTCATATTAATATTATGAGATGATGTTGAGTTTTGGACAAGCCTTTGATACTCATTTTGATTGTTTATGAAGATAATTTTATGTATTTATCATCATTAAAAGTGTTTGTGAACATTTGGAGTTGTTTTTGGGGTCAAAATGGATCATTCCCGAATTCTGTTCAACATGATCTTTTGACACCTTTAAATCTATAACTTTTCATATACACCTTAAACATTATTTCGTAAAATTCTACATAAATTAGACTCTATAAAAATTTCCACAAAATTAGAGTCTTTATCATGAAACCTTACCAATAATAAAGATTTATTCGTTCAAGTTTATATTTTCTGCTAGATCAGACAGTTTGAGCTTACTTCACTAATCAGCTCATAACTCTTTTCTCTTCCTTATCTCTCTCTTGCATGGTCAGGAGTTTTTTTTGTGTTTGTAAGAAGTTTTCATGGAGAAGAGAGCTTGTATTTCTCTTCTTCTCCTCAAACTCTCCTTCTCTTCTCTTCCTTATCTCTCTCTTGCATGGTCAGGAGTTTTTTTGTGTTTGTAAGAAGTTTTCATGGAGAAGAGAACTTGTATTTCTCCTCTTCTCCTGAAACTCTCCTTCTCTTCTCTTCCTTATCTCTCTCTTGCATGGTCAGGAGTTTTTTTGTGTTTGTAACAAGTTTTCATGAAGAAGAGAACTTGTATTTATAAAAAAAAACTAAATTAATTAAAATAGTTTAAGTGAATAATTAGTTTAATTTAGGTGGAGAAGAAATTGACATAAACAAAAATAAGTGCCAAAATTAGGTTGAGGTCATTTTTGTATAAATATTGTATTTCCGTATTAAGATCGTATTTTTTCGTATTTGCGTATTAGGGTTGCATTTCATCCATATTTTGTATTCTTTAACTATTATATCATCAAACAAGCCTTATAACCCCGTAAAATAAATCATTACGTACAATAATTTACTATTCACATTAATTATTGTGAAACTAAATGTTACAAAATTTTTCGGGTCCTTATAAACATATTCTCAAAACATGGTGTTTCTTTAATTTTATTAGTTTTGATATATTATATGTTCTATAAGTAATTAGTCGTACATAAAAATAGTAATGTTAACAAAACGTAGCTTTGTAATGGGAAAAAAATTTAATCTTAGCGGATTGCTTTATTTTGGTGTAAGAAACTTAAACGTAATATCGTTTATATAAAAAATGTTTATATAATATCAAAAAAATTCAAAAAAAAAAGTGTATATACCCTGGAAGTACAAGTTTTCAAAATAATTTCCCATCTAGTACACTGTACAATTTTAATTACCTAAAACTTAAATAAATACTCTTTTCGAAACCCTTATTTTTCTAAACATCAACACCACCCACCGTCACCGAATCTCCTCTCCTCTCTCTAATCCTCCATCGTCACCGAACTCCGCCACCAACTTTCCCCAGTTCTTCGCCGCACTGCCCTCCCCTCTCATCTTTTCGCCGCCCCAATTCGACTTAGCCGGACCGCACACCGTTTTCCTGTCTCGCCCACGTGAAGCCTCACCATCGTCCGTCGATGCGCTGCCGTCGACGAGCCACGATGAGAAATTCTCCTACCAGGCCCGCAGCGAGAAGTGTTGGAGACGTACGCCGCCTTCGTCTTGTTGTTTATGTGAAGGGGGTCCGGGGGCTTGCTCTCATACAATTAAACAAACGGGGTACAACTCCCGTCGACGACGACGAGGAGACACACGTCAACGACGATAGCAGGGAGACGTACGTTGACGACGGTGGGTTAGATATACGTGTTGATGGGTTGACGATGACGGGGAGGTGTACACCAACGACGGTGGAAAGGCTTACATCAATGATAACGGTGGGAAGACGTACGATTGCGGGGACATGTTGAGTTGATGGGTTGACGAATTTCAAGGCTCTTTTGATAAATTCTGTGATTTTCAAGTTATTTGAGGCTATTTTACATTGTTTTTCCCACTTTTCATTCATTTTGAAGAGATTTGAGTTGTTTTTATGGTGTTTTTAGCCTTTTGATCTGTTTTTTAGTGTTTTCAGCTCAATTCAAGGCTCTTTTCATTGTTTCTTGAGTTTTTAAGTTATTTGAGGTTGTTTCATGATGTTTTTTCCCACTAGAAAAAAGACGATTTTAAACCGACAAATAATTACGACGGATTTTTCCCGTCGCAAAATAAAATATGGGAATAAGAAAATTAAAAGAAATAAAATATGACGGAAAGTTAACATCCATCGCAGATTTATAATAAAACTACAACAGATTCCGTCACATATATGCATCGGCAAAAATTGTTAAAAAATTTTAACAGTGAAAGAAGTATATGCGATGGAATCCGTCACAAAATCACGCTTTATGCAAACTTTTTTCCCCGAATTTTTCCTAGGTGTTGTGAAGGCAGCATATCTGCGACGGGTCCATCGCAATTACACAATATTCTGCGACGTCTCCGTCGCAGAACACTTAGAAAAATTTTATATTACGATACTATGTTTAACGTTGTTCGGACAAAATATGTGGAAGTGTGTAATAAAATTTAAATTTCATTAATATTTTATGTTTGATGTCAATATATTATATATTATGAATTAATTTATCGTACCTAAATTGTAAATGTATCAAAGATATATAAGACACCAGTGGTAGCATAATTAATGATTCGATTATTTGTTATCTTCTAAACAATGATATAGATGATTTATATCTCGTTTATTCGATTGTGATATTTGGATTATGAATTTAACATTTTAAAGCTCGGGCATACTGTTACGGATTAGGGTTTAGATTTAGGGTTTAGGGTTTATGCTTTGGATTATTTTTAGTAATTACATTACTGCGACGGATTCCATCGCAGATAACGATATTTGCGACGGAGTCCGTCGCAAAGTATTAAGAACAAAATCAATTAATGATTTTGACATATAAAGTAATCATGTTACATGTTAAAGTTTGAAGTCATTATCCCAAATTAAGATAATTATAATTCTAAAATTTTTTTAATCGTTTCAATGCATTTCAAGTGAAAAGTTTTCATTAATTTATCCTACCTAAATTGTATATGTATCAAAGATATATAAGAAAGAAGTGAAAGCGTAATAATGTTTGGACTATTCGCTATTTTTTAAATAGTGATATTTGGATGAAAATGTATGGTTTTAAAGTTCGGTCATAAGGTTAAGATTAGGGTTTAGGGTTTGGACTAAAATTAGTAATTACATTTTCCTGACGGCATCCGTCGCAAACCATCAACTTTGCGACGGATTCCGTCGCATATGATTAAAAATATATTTAATTTTTTGTGAATGTAAGGTTACGGGTTAGGGTTTAAGGTTTGGACTAATTTTAGTAATTACATTTTTGAGACAGATTTAAGGTTTAAGGTTCCGTCGCATAGTTGATGGTTTGCGATGGATTCCGTCGCATAAGATAAAAAATATATAACTTTTTGTTAAAATATAAATTCAGTCGCCACCCGCTTCCCCTTCCTTTCCTTTTTCCTCTGCAAACCTCCTCTTTGTTGCCGTCCACCCCCGCTGCCATCCTCGCTGCCCGCAACCGCCTCAACCCGCCGTCCGTGTAGCCGCCCTCATCGTCCGGAAAAGACAATGGTGCCTCGTCCTTCGCCGCAGCAGGTGCCTCATCGTGCCCCACGTCGTTTTGCCTCGTCGTGCCCCGCCTCGTCCTTCGCCGTGCCCAACCTCGTCGTGCCTCGTTGGACCCAGCCAGCCCGCCTCGCCACCATCGTAGCCAGCCTCCTGCCTGTGTCACCGACGCCGCTTCGCAGCTCGCAGCCACCCCTCCCTGCCTCTTGTTCAGGGTGCTCGTTTCACGTTACTGCTTGTTGCTTGTTGCTGTTTTTTGGTATGTGATGTAGTTGGCTTGCTTGTTGTTGCTTGAATCTGATAGTGAATTTTCTAGCTTCACATGCTTCAATCAAAAAGTCTATTTCCTTAGGAATGTTCATTATGATAGCAAGCTTTCTTGTTTGGTACAATTACGCTTGATATATTGTGTGAATTGAGTTTGAGCATTGAATTGTGTCTCGGGCCGAAGTAAATATCCACAGTCGTTTTTAGGCTTAGGTCCAAATCAATATGCTTTCGTCTTGTGATCTTGTCATTGCAATTATTTTCAACTAAAACAACAACAGAAGCTCCCCCATCGGTATAGGCATTTCCGAATTCTGTGAACGAGTTTGCTTATAGGGTTACAAGAAGGAAATACTTCTTTTTCAATAGCAAAACCGTTGTGAAATTGATCGAGAATCCCAACTAGGCCAGCTCCAGCATTCGTGCACGGGATTATGCTTCTTATCTGTTGAATGAGACTCGTCGAAATCTGATTAATGATTGTGCTTGCCCTCTGTCTTACCATGAACGAGAAAGGATGTGATATACTAAGTGGCATTAGTTTGGGATATTTCTATAGTTAGTTTGTGCTGACAATCAAGTGTAGATGATCAAAGCAGAAACTGTTCGTTTGTAAGTGTTTGTAAGTGTTTAGGTGATTGTTCGTTGGGATTCGGTTTGCTGCAAGGTCGTGTAGAGTATGAACTGATTTGTATGTTGTCATTGTAGTTTCATGTTGGATAGAAGTTTCATGTTACAAAATGATCCAAATTTTATAAATCAACTTAAAAGTTACATCTTGCCTATAAGTTACATTTTGCAAAATGCAGCAAATGTTATCCATCAATTAATGCTTCATATTGGATTTAATATACAAATTAGATCGATATGGAGTTGTATCGATCTTGGATGTACGAACAATTTGATGGACGACACTTGAATACCCGATTTATTGAAGGGATCAAAGAGTTTGTACAGAATGCTATTTAACACGATGAGAGTTGTTTTCCGGGACGTTTAAGATGTCCTTGTAAAAAATGGAAGAACGGGAGATTTCAAACGGTGGATGACTTGAAGTATCACCTAATTACTAGGGGATTCAGAAAGAATTATTATTTTTGGGTGTATCACGGCGAACAAAGTCGTGCGGTACCTCAAGCAGATTTTCCTCGTCCTTCCAATGCCTCTCAGCCCATGAACAATATCGAGGATTTGCTAGTTGATGCCTTTTCACCAGAATATTATGAAGAAACCAAGGCTGCAAATGAACATGCATATGACGAGGGTTTCCCTTATGAATCCAAGCATTATTTTGATATGTTGAATGCCTCGTGCTGTCCTCTGTACAATGGTTGCACCTTGTCATTGTTGGATGTTGGTTTTTTACTCTGAAATGTGAATATAACCTACCCCATAGAGCGGTCGATGGAATTTGTAAGTTGTTGAAGGATATGTGCCCTCCTGATAATATCATGAAGGACGGGATGTACGGCATCAAGTCTCTCATGAAAGGGTTGCATCTACCTGTCGAGAAGATTTATTGCTGTCCTAATGGTTGCATGTTGTTTTGGAAAGATTATGTGGGATTGGAAAGATGCTCCATATGTAATGCAGACCATTATAAGGAGAAGAGTCGTTGTAAAGGTTGTTCTGCTGTGAGTATTTTATGGTTATTTTCCTATAGCTCCTAGATTATAGCGGTTGTATGCTAACAGCTCCACCAACGAAAACATGGCTTGGCATGCCTTTTCATGCCGAGCTGACGGAGTGATGACACACCTTTCTGATAGTGATGCTTGCAAACACCTGAACCAGTGTTTTCCGTCCTTTGCGATGGAGCCATGCAATGTTCGTTTGGGACTTTGCACCGATGGTTTTGCACCGTTTGGGAAGTCAGGAAAAGAGTATTCTTGTTGGCCCGTCATTATCATACCTTACAACCTTCCTCCCAGTATGTGCATGAAGAGACCGTACTTATTCCTAAATATGATCATTCCTAGCCCAAAGAGCCCTAAAGGAAATCTGAATGTGTATTTACAACCTCTGATCGAGGAGCTTCAGTTGCTGTGGGAGGTAGGAAATCCAACATACGATATTGGTAAGCGTCAAACCTTCCAGATGAGGGCTTGTTTGCTATGGACTATAGGCGATTTTCCTCCATATGGGATGATGTCTGGTTGGAGCACTGCCGGTCGATTGGCTTGTCCTCACTGCATGGAGTGGACCCAGTCATTCTACCTCGAGAATGGGAGGAAACATTCATGGTTTGATTGCCATCGTCGTTTTCTACCACTGGGACACCCTTTTCGTAAGAACTCGAGTGGATTTAGGAAGAACAGGATTGATCTCGC
>JAOVYX010015037.1:0-29519 GCA_035668315.1 Drosera spatulata | reverse complement strand
AAGGTGACCTCCCTATGATTTTTGACATTGATGGACGAGGTTCAGATTTACACCCGACAGGTAGCAAAAAATGATTTCAGTTTGTTATGTTATGATCCTTTCTCACCTTTCATATGTTTGATATTGTATTATGTTCCCATGGATGAGACCATTTTTAACTTTTTAATTGGGGCTGAGAGAAGAAAAAGAGTTATCTTCAGAAGATATAAGCTGGTTCTTGTTAGACACGGCACCTTGTATTATCTTCAGAATTGAATATTATAGCCTATTTGTTTTAAGCTTAGATAACTAAAGAAGTCAATCATGATTACACCTTTTTCTCTTATTTTCACTTCTTTGTACTTTACTTCCTGCTTTATGTCTATTGTTGGTGAAACGAGTAGTGTATTTTTGCTTGTTAGTGGATTTTTTGTGGAGTATTACATTTTTCAAGGAAGTTTGGGAAGAACTCTAGAGAAAACGCAAGATGTAGAGTGAATATCAAGTGGAAGAGCATGAACCTCCCTAGATTTAAGAATACTGAGAATGAGGATTCTCTTATGCTACCCACTATCTCATTTAGTGTTACAATTAAAGTTTGAAAATGAAAGATTTCTCATCACTTTTTGTCTTTATGGCAGTATATGCCCTCTGGAAGGTCCCTAACCTTCTACCTTATTTCACACTCAAGGGTGGAGAGGTTTCTCGTTTCATTATTGGAGGGGCTGATTTGATGTTCCCGGGTATCATCATTCCTCCGGAAGGATTGCCGTCTTTCGCTGCAGGGGAGACATGGGCAGTTAAAGTTCCTGGCAATCCTGCTCCTATAGCGGTAAGCTGATAACTCTTGACTCTTATGTTAGATAGGATGCTAATGGAGGCTTTCTCTATTTCCCTTTTTGAAATGGTTGCCCTTGATTCAGGTTGGGGTCACCACTATGAATAGCACTGAAGCAGCGAAAGCCGGTCTACGTGGAAAGGCTTTGAAAATCACTCATCACTACCATGACACACTTTGGCAAGCCTAGATTTTACTGCATATTATCTTGTTCAAGAGAATTTTTTAATCTTTTTGACCTTTTTGCTTATGGGTCTCTTTTTCAGGGAATCTGTTGAAGGTCGTTATGTGCCAAATGCTGGCTTCTATGATGATGTCGTCTTTGCGGACCCTACATTTTCAGCTTCTGAGGGGGATGTTTCCGTGGATCAAGATAACGAAGTTTCTGACAAAGAAGCAATAGATGCTACTGTTGCCACTGACATACCTTCTGATCTTGAAGCTATTGCTACAGAACATGGGATTGCTTCAAGCAATACTACTGATCAACTGGCTACAGAGATGGGTAACTTGAAGTTAGCAGAACCTAGCTCCAACGATGAACCAAATGTTGAAGGGCAGACCTCTATGTCAGCCGAAGACATAGATAAGCTCTTGGATAGGTGCTTGCTGCAAGCTTTGCATACCACAGTAAAGGACAAAGACCTTCCCATGCTTGGAAGCTCTTTGTGGTAAGATTTCTTCCATTGAATTCCTTTCTTCAGAGGCTTTAGAGAAGCTGAACTTTTTAGAGTTTTTACAAGTTCGTAGAGTTGCTGTACTTCTATTTTTAAGGGTGCATGTGTGTGAGTTTGGGAGGAAATAAGCTACAAAAGCAAAGCTGAAATAGTGATAGAATTCCTCTCAGAATATGAAACCAGTTGCCCTTGGGTGGTAACTCTAGTCATGGAACGAGCAAAATTATTAGGAGAAATATGGATGGGACATGACGTTTTTCTTAAATCTTCAGTAGCCACCGGTCACCACCACATGCTTTGCCTACTTCCTCATGGTTTGCCTACTGCTGCCTTGGATACCAACTATGATGAGTTTTACTGCTGGTAGCTCTCTTTGAACTTTGGTTCCGTCATTGATCAAGTTATTTTAGAATGATCCATTAATCTGGGGCTTGTGGTTGTGTTTATCTTATTCTTTCTTCTATATTCAGCATTTTGTGGTCTATAGCATCTGTCTTAAGTTAATGTGATCACTATGTTTTGTGTTTATTGTAGGTGCTCTTTCTCAAATGTATATTTTGTATTTGTGACACAGGTCACATCATGTGTTACCCTGCAGACCTCCAGGCATCACACTTGATATCAAGAAGTCTTCTTATAAGAAATTGTCGAAGTGGCTGCTATCCAAGTGCTTTAATGCGTTGGTATGTATTCCATTATTTTCCTCTTTAGCATTATGGTTCTTTTCATTCTGTTGTGATCTTCGTTGCTCCTTCCTCCCTTCTCCCCTTCCCCCTTTAATTAGTCTCCTTTTTTGGTATACTAGTTGTATCTGGAATCATGGTCCTCGTCGACCTGACCTTTATGCACCTGAGTTAATGAAGTGTAACCTTATCATTCTTGTTCTTCTGAATAGATGTCTAGCCAATCTTAGTTAATGCTCTTGTCCTTGTTATCCGCTAAGATCAATTCAGATTTATGTTTTAAGAACTGACCAATTTGTGGGCATATTGCTCAGCTCTAGTTAATTTTACAAGGCCTCTGTTCGTTATTATAAGATAAATATTGTATTTACCTGCATTACGTATCACATTGATCAAAATATATTACATCATGAATTTTAATTTCTGAACTTCTCATCATAATATCTGAATCCATGCTAAATTACTAATTACCAGTTTTTTGGTGAAAAGGGATGAGATTGAATGACACTTAAGATGTTTGGATTGAATTAAAGATGCTAAAAGCACAAATAAGAAAAATGAATTGATGAAGTTGCGAGGAGAAAAAGTTGGTAACTTGTATTGAAGGACCAATGAAACATAATGATGGGATCAGGAAAAACCAAATTTCATTCTGCTTTATTTTATATTTATGAAAGAATACTTTAAAATCTTTTTCGTGTCTGTTTCTTTGTTTATATGATGCCACCAACAGATTAATGTCAAAGAGGATAAGCATAAAAATGAGGTGATTCTCACTTCTGTTAATCGGCAACATGTGGAGTACACTGCCTTTAAACCTGAAAAGAGACTTGCTGAGAAGAACGATGAGGCCGCCATCCCAGCTACTAATGAGAATAAGTCCCCTTTGTTGGAGATCGTGGAGATCTATAAACCAAGTAGTCATGTTGCTCCCATATTTGCTTCACTTGGAGCTGACGCTGCTGGTTTTTACACAGCTCAGGAAGCCAGTGATGTCGTTTTTCGGTATGTTGAGAAAGAGGGTTTAGTAAAGCCCACAGATAAGTCTCTAGTAATTCTGGATCCAATATTATGTGATGCTTTGTTCAAAGGCGCAATTAAAAAAGGATCTACTTACCCAACTGAGATACATAAGAAGGATTTGGGGCCTACATTTTTGAACCGTATGCAAGCCCACCATCAAGTCATCAGAGGAAGCGAGAGTGCTGTCAAGAAAGGGGCGGTTAAACCAATTCAAATTCTAACCGAACGACGACAAGGCAACAAAAAGGTGACAAAAGTCTCAGGGTTTGAAACTTTTCTCATGGACGCTGAATCTCTGGCATCAGAACTGCAGAAAAAGTTTGCTTGCAGTACATCAGTGGCTGAATTGCCAGGTACTTTGTCCGACAATTTGGCTTTAGTGGTTGCTTTTGTATCTAATGGAATTGCATGGTAAACATGTCTAGGATATAGAACTAGTTAAGCTTTTGGTAGAGTCAAAATTTTTAAACTTGAAAGAATCAGAATCCTATGACCAGATTGATATTCTGTTATCTTATTTTTGAATTCATTGATGTCAAGTTGTGGAAATGGATCAGAGAATCAGAATTCAAAATGCCTAGTTGTAACAAAAAAACATTTGCCCTTATAATACAAATTAAAATTGGAATCTGAATTCTGCAAGTCCTGTTTGTTCTTTTTTTGTCTAATGATGCAATTATTTTCATTTCCATGAAATAGGAACGGCTAAGAAAGGGCATGAGGTTCTAATCCAAGGCGGTGTCATCGATCACCTTGCGAAGCATCTAGTTGAACAATATGGAATCCCCAAGAGGTACATAGAAGTATATGATAAAACCAAGAAGTAAAGGTAAGTTTCTTTTTTGCTCGATGGCACATTTCACTATTCTCAGATTGTTCGCATATGCTGTTGAATTGGTGTCTATTACTATTATAAAGAACTAGGATACAACGAATAAGTTTTTGTCATAGGATCAACTTGCAGCACCTCAACCAATATATGTTGTCTACACGAAGTGCACCTTTATGCTCCGCCTCAGAAAAAAAACCGTACACCACCAAGGCACCAATCCGATGCTATTCATCTTTATGTTCAAACTGCGACATAGACTGATGTCTTGACTTCCACACCTGAATTTCTGATCGTGTAAATGCTCAGGATAGCTTAGAAGTGAAATATTTCTCTTGACACCAGCAGAGCAATATTCAAGTCTTAGTTTCCTTGTTGCTGTGTGGTTCACCTTGTTATGGTGTAGCATTCACTTCGAAAAAGTACATTACTCAAGGATTTACACTCAAATATTTCTATGCATCATATGAGATGAGAAAATGATCGGCAAGCACCGGGTTTACCATTAGTTACTGGATCGTATGCTTTGTAGGAGTATTTTGATGAGCGCCTCTATAATTTTCAGGTTACACGTTCCGGCCTTGGAGAGTTTTGTCCTTTGGTTGTGGATGTGTAGTTTCGTCCTATATTTTAAAGCTGAACATAACGGGAGGCGGTTTGTCAGTAAGAGTTTGAGATGAGTTTGGCTTCTTCGTTTTGAACCTTTGTTTGTTACGATGATGGCCCTGTCCCGGAGCATTATGTTTTATGCAAGCTGTGGAATCCTGGTCCTCTTGTCTTTAATCATTGTAAACAGCCATATGCTATCATAGTCTGTGCCTGGTCTAGGTAGAAAGTTTCTCGTGTTGAGTTATGGTTGGTCCATAGTTTTAGTGTATCTTCAAATATCGGACGTGAATGATTTTGTGACACCGCATGTTTGTTTGACAGGATGTTAAGTTCTTTGTTGAAGGAAACATCTACTTTTTATGTCCCACGAAGATAACGACGGTTTAGCTTGGAGATTTGTTTGAAGCAAACTTCAATGGGCATCGCATGTTGATTCAAATGTTGAATAGTGGTTTTTTTAAATGTTAGCATTTTTTTGGGGATGGAGGGAATCTATTCCAAACTAGCCACACTGTAATTTCCAAATATTTGTCAGGGAGTAAATGATGGCATATTAGTCTTTGGAGCCCTAATAATCTTCTGTGAAACTATGACTAATTCGGCTGTTCGCAAGGAAACAGTTGCTTGATATTCTCTCCAAGTAAACTTACAAACTACGAGACCACGGACAGCAAACTTCTTGTGCCGGAATCTGTCACACTTCATACAGATATGTCGATCCACAAGCAACTTAGGGAAGAATGAAGAAATGCACGCTAAAAAGCAAGGAAAATCGCATCTTTCATGACTGCAACTGATCTAATTGTCACACGGTAAGTACACATACGAACTCTTCCAGTACCGTCAACACAAACAAGTCGGCACAACATAAAGTCGACATAATCTAAAAATATATCTCACTCACAGGCCAAAACCATAGCCTAGAATAATAAATATTGCAAGCCTCTTTGAAACGTCAAATCCCTGCAACAGTCCCTCTGGAAGAGTACTGACACCATAAAATCATGCCAACTCTCGAGCAATCGCTCGAGGCATCGCTCTGTGCTGTATGATTCTTCTCAAAGGCTGCTCAAAAGGAACAAAACTGGTTCCGTGCTGCACATCTGTTTAACCGTGAGAAGAAATTTAGTCAGAAAGAAACAACACCACCCAAATAAGACAAGAATGAGTCCACCGGCCTAGCTGGTAAGGTAATCGGGTTCGAGCAACCACATCATTATGGTGCTCAGGTGAAAAACCGAGGTGGGTGCAGCTAGCATCTAGAGCTGAGTCAATTGGTTTTCTGTGTTTCCAACGCATGTCTACACAGGAACATGATCCAAACGAATCCATCTACATAATTTTACCCAATGTGCATCCAAGAAACACAAGAAACACCTTTCGTATGCTAATTTTAATCATCCAGCCATAAGCTCTGGCAATGTAGAGGGAATTACTACAATACTAAACTTTTTCCTTTTTTACGATACTAGAATTTCTAGAATCATAGAAGAGATCAGGATTGATGTTTCTAGATTGTGATTTTACACCCGTTGTACGCACATAATTCATTTCTAGACTTCAGTCTCTGGTTTGTAATTTACTCTCTTCACTTCTTTCTTATCCCCCTCTTCTTTCCTATTATCCCGACTTTCGACTCAAAAGCAACAAGCTTCTCCCGACTCAAGCAATGCCAAAAATTCACTTCTTGAATTTAGAACTTGCGGTACTTGTCCGTATTTAAGTATTAATGCGTGTTCATTTGCGTTTTTCTAATCCCAACCAAATCGCTTAGAATGAAATAACAAGCAAGCGTAAATCAAGCAGAATATAGATCATGGAATCAGTAGATTCACCTCAATGCATTGGGCCCTTAACCACTTGTACCAGCAGTAGGTAGATCAGTCACTTTGCCAACAGCAATAGTCTTCCCTGCAGGAACACCAAAGTTATGTTAGGGATCAGATGCCCAAAAACGCTAGTTCATAACTTGAACAAAGTGCATCAGCTGAAACACCAAGTTCATCACCTTCCGTACGAAGAGTAAATCTACCCAGCTGCGGAAAATCAGAGAACTTCTCAACACAGATCATGCTATTAATCTAGAAAAAAAACAAGTGGAAGTCAACAATCAAGTTTAAAGAAGATTTAGTTATCAAAAAAGAGTTGCCAAGTGTTCAGATACAAACGTTAGAAATAAATCTTATGCTCCCTCCGTCTCAAAATTTTGCAACGTTTTACCTAATCAATCCGTCCCAAATTGTATGCAACGTTTTCATATTTGAAAAATATTATGTAGTTAAGAATTAAAGTGAATGGAGAGAGAAATATTATGTGTTTGAGAATTAGAAGTGAAAGAGGAATGAGGTAAATCTAAATTTACGTGCATAACATGAATACTACAAAAATTATGGGATGGAGGGAGTAATAACCATGAACGCAGAAAATGAAAAAGATTCAGAAATTAAATTAAAATAAACCTGGATTCGACACATGACAACAGCACCATTCTTCACAAAAAGGACTTTCTTCTTCATCAGTTTCCTGGTTTTTGGATCCATCTGCTGAAGCAGCTCGATAATCTCACATTCCTCCACAACAGCATGGATATGCAAGACTGCCTTGTAGCCAGCAGTGAATATGGCCTACAAGACAGAAAATTCAAGCAGCTAGTTAACTTCGTGTTCAGGAAAAATTAAGGATAAAAAAGCAGGTAATATGATGCAAAGTTTGGAACTGATACTTCTACTAACATTCTAAGCCAGAAGCAAAGAAAGAAAATGCTATAATAGAGATGGTAAGTAGAAATCATTCTCACGTTATCAAGCAACTCAAGAATCTGCAATTGGGCAACAAACTCATAAACAGCAGCAATTGGCCTTGCTGCATGAGGTTGAAAAGAAAAATATCAGAACCAGGGATGCACTGACTGGGGAAAAGAATAATCATGGCACCACTACGCATTGAAAGAAAATCCTCCGGAAAGTTGTGGCAAAAAGCAAGAAACAGAAGGGAAAGAAAAAACATCAAATCAAAAATCATATGGTGAATTATGGCTAGCGCATTCACTTATTACAAACACTTGAGTAGTTCAAATAAATTCAGAGGAACCAGAGGCTTCCTGTTTCAAACAAATTTCCTAGGCTCCAATATCAGCCAAATATTTGATTAGTTCCTTTACATTAAAAGAGTTGTCTCTACTACTTTCACATAATATACTGGAACTAAAGATCTTACTCGCCCAAATAAGAATAAAATGCAATGAAAAACACGCTTCAAAAGGTCCCAAAAATGAAAGCAACGGTGTTCTTTAATTGTAAGTTTACAGTTCAGCTCTTTGACTTCCACCATTCAACTACTGTGCTAGGATAGAAAACAATGGTAATTAAAAAAAAGAAAAGAAAAAACACTACATCTGTCAGGTTTCCAGGGACACTTGAAAAGAGAAAGGAAATACACAAGGTCGCATAACTGAGATAAAATGCTTGGGAAACTGTTCTGGCATCCAATGTACAACAGGAAGCATGATCATCATCAAAGCAAACTTACAGATTGAAGACAACACAAAACCGGATAGTATGTCATCTTCTTCAATTCCAGATACTCTAACTCGAAGATTTTCTCCAGGCCCCGCACGCCTGACTTTATTTTCATCACAGTATACTGCAAGAACTTTCACTTGGACCTGCATAACAGCAACGTTGCTAGTCAGTTACATTCATTACAAACTTACAATTAATAAGCAGTCCAGTGAATAGTGCTTTTCCAAACCTTATTAGGCATAACCAAGAGCGCATCACCCTCTCGAACACTGCCAGATTCTACTTTACCCATGGCAACAGTTCCCATGTCCTTGAATTTGTCAATAATCGGCATCCTGCAAGTGCAACAATGGACAAAGATGAGCAATTGATCAGTCCTTACTCACACAAAAGCTGTGCCAAATAGATGAGAGAAACAATAAGCTAGCTCAGAAGAGTTGACTTAAACCAGGTAAATCAAATGGCCAAACAATAAACAACAACAACAAATCAAGCCTTTATCCCATCAAGTGGGGTCGACTACATGAATACGACTGCTACATCAAATGGCCAAACAATGCATGAGAAAAAAATAAAACACTTGGGAAAAAGAAACAAATCTGTAAAAAGATCCAATCACCAGTGTCATATACTTAAATTCAGGTATTTATGCCAAAGGAGAGGGAACCAGAAACGAAAGTTTCAGGTCCAAATTAGATGGAAACTTAAAATCAAAATGTTAATAGTCACTATGTTGAATTACAATCCCCAAAGATCTAACTAAAGGTATAATGCAAGCAACAGATATTGTTAAATGAATAAATTATTACCTAAAGGGGCCGTTAGGATCTCTCAGTGGAACTTCAATAACATCCATGGCTTCAAAAAGACATGGACCATTCCACCAAGGGCACGTCTTCTTGTCCACTCTGGTTTTCATGTTTGTACCAATAAGACCAGATATTGGAAGAAATTGAACATCTGCAAAAAGCAAAGTTGAGATCTCTGCACGATGAATGCCAAGTGCAAGCAAACACTTTGTGTAGCTATTTACTGAACAAGTTCGGTCAACAACAGAGTCAGGACAAATCTATGATAGACTACCTTTCTTCACATTGTAGCCAGAGGACCGCAAAAATGGAATCATCTTCGACTCAATTTCATCATATCTAACATCACAAGACCACAGATCAGAAGGATCCAAAGTCTACATAGATTTCTAGTACAACACAGTATTTAGTTTCGATGTCTTCGGCCACGACAGTTACACCATAATAGCGTACAAAAAGCTTGCCAAAGAAAAGAACACAAAGTGATGCATGAGCTACAAACATTTAACCACATTACAAGGAAAGCGACAAGACCTTTCTTTTGACCAATTCACAGTAGGATCATCCATCTTATTGACAACTACTAACAACTTGGATACTCCCAAGGTTTTTGCAAGCTGGACATGCTCCCGTGTTTGCCCACCTTTCTCATATCCGGTCTCAAATTCTCCTTTACGAGCAGAAATTACCTAGGAAAAATCAATACGCTTCACCAACATGGAAAGCCAAAAAGACCAAGTAAAATTGAACACAGGAACCAAAATCAAGGGAGGGAAAAGGCCTAAGAAGCTTACTAGAACACCTATATCAGCCTGTGATGCTCCACTGATCATATTTGGTACGTAACTTTTATGACCCTGCCGGAAACATAGCAAGAAAATGAGAAATCAAAATAAATCACTTTACAATTGCCCAGTAGTAGGAGTCAGTAAAGAACATCATGAAGTAAAAGTAGTCCCATAAGGAAGAACGAAAAATAAGGGCATTTGATGGGCTAGTTAGTAGATATAATACAGGGCCAAATGAAGACCAAAGAACCTCATTTAGATTCCTCTTATCCATACATGCCAATACTTATTTAAAAAAAAAAAAAAACACACACACACACACACAGAGAGAGAGAGAGAACACACTTATCGATAAAGCAGCACAAAGAAATAGCTCACGGGTTAACAGTTAGGTACTTAGGTTAGTGTTCGACATAGAACAATTGGCAAATAGGCCATGCAGCTGTATTAATTTGAAACGAAGTTTTAGAAACCAAGAAACTATAACTTACTGCAGAACAGAAGTAACACAGAAAATAAAATATTGTTTTCACGGGTAAGATGAAAGTTCCACGATGTATTAGGATTTAGTTCATAACTTTCATGTAATTTTCAGCTTTATATCCTAAATGGATGGGGCATAATATGTCAAAACAACTTAAAAGTATGTGACCCAACAGCTGACACTGTTTGTAACAGGGATGCCACGCAGTAATTTAGAAGAACACATGATAGAGATCCGATACGAAGCTTTGACTAGCAGAAAAAATTCAGTCAGGGACATCAATAGATGTAAAGCTGTAAACAGAAATCAAATTAGTTACCGGTGCATCCAATATGGTGAATCTCGTTGTTTCTGTCTCGAAGTAAGCTCTTCCAACTTCCACAGTCTTACCCTGTAGCCAGCATGAAGATATGGTTAAGGTAGGAAGCTCTCAAGCTTAAAATATTACGATCATAAAGCACAAAAATAAGACCAGACAACAATAAAGCAAGAAGTAGGGACCAACAGAAGAAAGAAGCTAGATCAGATTCAGATCTAATAGAAGTAATGATTTTACCTTTGCACGCTCCTCTTCATTAGTATCCATAATGAATGCCATGTACCTAAAATGGAAGCAAAATCAATTGACCCACAAATATCTTTGGGCTGAAACAAAGGAAAAGGAGACTTATGAAGCCTGATTTCCCAGACACTCAATGATTTTTACATATCTAGATCAGCTACAATCCTATAATGCTGCATCAAGTAGGCATGACCACATGAAAAGCATAATGTGTGAGTCATAATAGGGACATCTTCAGGATCTACAAGCATGACAATCAGAAGTACCCAAATCTAAATCTAATAGATGTTGTAAAGAAGATAATAGGATCAAAAGGTCCTTCAAGTACCAGACTACTTATTCCTCTAGCTGCATTGGACAACAATCAAAACTATCTTCAAAACAATGAGTATCATATGTAGAAATCAGACTGAGAGACATGTTCAGCGAAGGAAAACCATCTTCAGTGTAATCATGGACAAGAAAGGTAGCTCATCTCAATGTCTCACCAGCTTTCTCTGCTTTTGTCCTTAGCTTCCTTCTCGTACTTTTGGATAGTACGCTCATCCACCTGTCCACTTAGAAAAAGTATCTGGCCACCAGTCGTGGACTTACCCGCATCTGCAACACAAACACACAAGCCATAGTTGCATTAGATCCCCTAAGGTCAGGCCTGTGAAGTCAAAGGCTTCAGTGCCTCCCAAGTCAGAGGCCTTCCCCAAAAACTGAAAGTCTGCTGCGGTGCTCCAAATTCCACCGCACCCCAACACTTACAAAAGCCAGATGGAACTTTGGCAACAGTGTTGCCCATTCATATGATTAAACATGAGACGCAACAATACAACCACAAACTAAAAAAGCACACCATTCATCCAGCGGCTAGTCCTGCTGAAACTAGCAGGATGGTAGAGAGAACCTTTGAAAATGCTATAGCAGTTTGCAACAGCGTCTGCCAATCAGCAAACATAAGGTCTACTTCAAGTAGAAGCTTACCAACATGACCGATGAAAACAACATTCAGATGGCGTTTCTTGTTCTCCTCGGCTGCATCATTCAGTTCTTCGTTATCTTCATGTACAACAGCTTCCTTCTCTTTCACTGGCAATTCTACTCCGAGCATCAGTTCAGGTTAAACAAAACTAGCCTTTAGAGATATTTGCACAGAACAGCAATCAGAAGCCCCAAAATTACCTTTTGGCTCTGCTTCAATTGTCTCAGAATTCTGATGAGGCACCTCCACCAGATCTAATAATACAAGTAGATACCGAAGGAGAAAGATCAGACCCCAAAGAATATACAAGCAATACAAAATATCCTAGTACGGAGTACAAAAAAAGGAGCATTACTATGCACTGTGTTGCAATGACTGTACCATTCAATAGAGTTAACAAAATGTGGTTAGTTACCTTCCTCCATCTTATCTACTTGCTCAACTGCCTGCTGTTTTGGCTCTTCGACACCAACAGCCCCATTATCTTCTGCCAAAATTAAAAAGGGTTTTCAGAGCGTAGTCACCGATAAATGCCTGCAATTTTTAGACCAAATTGAAATATATCACATATGCCTAAACATTGCAATCTCCGCACCTGCTGAGTCCAGCTGCAGAGCACGTATCTCTTCCTCTATACCTGCCAATCAAAAATTAAGAAGTGCAAGGAATCAGCAACAAGTAGCGGTGGCAAAAAATTGTCACAAACACTAAGAAGATGCAAATATTTGAAAGATATGTCATTGCTTCAACCGCGTTAACAACATACAGTGACCACGAATTAAACAAATTAAACGCCTTTGATAAGGAAAAATGATAGTATGACTGAATCATAATGAAGCCTCTGTTGGGGTCCTAATGGCACGAGCCACATAACATGCACAACTTCATCTCTTTCATAATGACTTCAAAGGAAAAACAACTACATACCCATTTCTGGTAAGTTTGGTGTTGACATTATTAACGAATCAACCCTGCACAAGGAAAAAACACCAGCGAATGACATTATTAATACAAAGAACATCGACATCTCCAACTCATTGACATCTAACCCCCAACACAACCACAATTCACACCTATCAAATCCGTGACTATCTCAAAACAGAAAAACAAGAAATTCTCTTTCCCCCCACCCCATAAACACACAAAAAAATAGGTTTGCCATCAACACACCACTAATGCAGCATCTCCTACCGCCATCGCCAGATCTCCCGTCCCTAACAACATACCACAATTAGCAAATTCAACTACCAAGTTTACCAAATAACATTTAACTTCAACAATAAGATAACACTAGTTCCTCACGCTCAGAGTCTAAAAGCTAGTACAAGATTCGGTTCATCACTGGAAACAATAATTTTCACCAAAAACCCCTAAAAACATTAAAAATCAATTTTATATCAGTCAGATGTTGAATACAAGCAATATTCAACACGCATATAATACGCACAAGCACGACACCCAATCCATCAATTCACCATACACAAAATTATCCAGCTAGGGTTTCAATGAGAAACAAATCGAAACCACATACAAACAGAATCCGAAACCCTAAAATTCAACACAATACTTTTCTTCTTCACCTGCTTCGATCCTCAATCGATCGCGAATTGATCGATCGATCGACGGAATCGGAATCGGGATCTCCGTCGGCGGCTTCTCCGGTGATTCCTCGATTCCGATGACCGGTCTGTGGAAAGGGATGAGACGCGGCGAGGGCGGCGGCGCAGGTGGTGGCGAGGCAGCGGCGGCGAGGGATGAGAAGGATGAGAGGGGGAAATGATTTGCTTGTGAAATGAGCGAACAAGGGCGAGCTACAATGGCAGATGAGAAGGATTGACTCCAACACTGTAAAGTTACATGGGTGGCATACGATTGACGGTTTGATGGCTGTGACTAACCAAAAGTTATGTTATGGTTACATCATCATATTTAAAAAAAAGTGAATTGAAAAAAAAAAAATTGAAAGTTTTTATTATGTTTTAGTATGTATTAGGATTTGCAAATAATAATTTTATAAATTATATATTATATTTGTGTATAACGTATTTTCATATTTTCATATATGTAAATTATGAAAATATAATAAATATTAAAACGTAGGTAAATTTCATTTGATGTTTTTATCCAATTATTTCTAAAAAATAAGATGAGATTAAAAACATATTTATCTCTTCAATTATTACTGAAATGAAATTTTTTATCTCAAGGATTGATTTTAAAAATCACATATAAATCTTGCAACTCGGTTAGCAACCCATCGAGACCCTTTCGAGTCACTGTATAAAAGATTTGCCCCTTCTCTATAAAGCCAGCGTTTGGCTACGTCTAGCCACGTCTCTCGCTCACGATGAAAACAACATAGTTTTTATTTTATATATACAAGCTATAAATCTGATTTCAATATAATAATAAAGTTTTAAAAATATTTAATTAATTATTTGTAAATTTTTTAATAAATATTTTATAAATTTTATTGTTAAGTTTATCATTTCTTCATTCTATTTTATTTTCGAAAATCTGTTATTTCAAATTAATATGCTAGAGTATTTATAAGTTTAACATATTTATTATATGATTTATTTTATTAAAGATACATCATAGAAAATTGATAATTTTGATTATCTCTCATGATCAATGAATATTGTTGAGTTGTGAAGAATCGTTGACATTAATTAGTCATTATGGATTGGTCATGTATTAAATATATAATCAACCAAATTTGGTATCAAACTTTAATACCAAGAAACCAAAATGAAGTATTATATGTACAAGTCCTAAACCTGATTTTAATATAATAATAAAATTTTAGTAATATTTAAAAAAATAAGTAGTTACTTGTAAAAAAATTTTAATAAATATTTTATAAATTTTATTGTTAAGTTTATAGTTTTCTTAGCCTATTTCATTTTTGAAAATATGTTGTTTCAAGTTGCTATGTTAGAGTTTTTATAAGTTTTACGTATTTGTTTACTTATTGCATGATTTATTTTGTTGAAGATATATCATAGAAGATTGATAGCTTGGATTATCTCTCGTGGTGAATAAATATTGTTGGATTGTGAAGACTCATGGCACTAATCAGTCATTATGAGTTGGTTATTTATTAAATACATGATCAACTAAACTTGGTATCAAACTTTGGTACAAAAAACCCAAATGAAACATTATATATATAAATAGATAAATAGATGGGATTAATCACAAATTTTTTTTCTTCTTCGATTAATACTACATCCGTCTCATAACAAGCCTTGAATTTATATGTGTTTGTTAAATTACCCCTAATATGGACTCGTCCAAATAACATTGTAATATTGCTTTTATTTTGCATATCTCATCATCTTGATTTTTGGCCCTAAAGGATTGCTACATATGAGGAAGAATCAATAAATGGAGACAAAAGCTCGCTCGATGCTTGTTTTCCCGTGTAAAAGACACGAACTCAATATTTATTTAACGACAACCAAGTTGTCAACCATATTCATTGTGGGACATATGCCTGTCGCATCTCCGGACACTGACAAGATATCCAACGAACGTGACCAATTTGAATTTTGAGATTAGTGGAATTCAAACCCAACACCTTTAGGAAAAGATCGAGTCGGACACCACTAAATCATCACAGATTGGTTTGGCTCCTTAATCTTTGATGATCACATACACCTGTAATGCAAAATAAATAAATTTGTGACCATTTTATTGCGTCAATCAACTATATAAAATAGTTGCTTAATGGTAAGTGGCATAA
The DNA here is from genome assembly GCA_035668315.1 of Drosera spatulata. Lineage (NCBI taxonomy): Eukaryota > Viridiplantae > Streptophyta > Magnoliopsida > Caryophyllales > Droseraceae > Drosera > Drosera spatulata. The sequence continues at coordinate 13,999 of JAOVYX010015037.1, read as the reverse complement.
TGGAGAGAAAAGTTGCAACTCATGCATGACAAACAGAACATCTAGCAAACATGAAGGTTGAATCAGAAAGCACAGTATAGATCTGGTTTTTATGCCGCATTATCGATAATCAGAGTCACAAATTCTAGTTAAGCGTGCCCAGAAAAGCATCATCAAGCCTCTCTTGGAGCATGGTCTCGACCATCATACAAATGAAGAGATGAGCCAAGATACAAGGCGAAGAATTTCACAAGTTACTATGATCAATAGCAAGGAACTCAAGTACAGTAAAAGACCGTGAACATGATATACAAACCCAGTATGCTAAAATGATATGAGGGTCACACACATATATTATGGTTCTTAACAAGGGACGCTGCTTATATACAATAAAGATAAGGGCATGTATACAGTGACAAGAGCCGCTGCACCAGGTCCAAATTTTGGGGAGAACATCGAGACATCCAAGAGAATGTGTATCTGCTGCCACTGCCACTGCCGCCACAGCAATTGCTCCTCCTCTGGGGATGAACTAAAATCAGACTTCCTATCTCAAACTCAAGACAGGCCATGGGGCGACTCCAGGTTGTGATGGCAGCGCAGGGCGAATGACTGGAACCCGTCTGACCACCGAGAAGGCCTCGTTGAGACGTGCAGCATGACTTATCAGCTGAGAAACCTTCTTCAAGAGGAAATATATAAAAAGGAATACAAATGGCAAACAAGCAAAGCAAGTTAGCCAGACAACTTTGAGGTAAATGATCACAATTGAGAACTGCTATAAGTTCCACAACTAAGAATGGATTAGACGGAAAGGCAAACTTCATTAAATCCATAAAACAAACACATCCATCAGCAGTGACCTTGCATCTAAATTAAGCATAGCCTAAAAACATCACTAGAATTTTTACAAACAAATTCCATTTCCATGAAAAAAGAGTAACTACTACGAGACATGATAAGTTGATAACATTCAATTGGCATATAAAACAGTAGAAGGAAGAAGAGAACTCCAAACAACTAGCTACAAGCCTACAACATATGCCCTCATGCAAGTTAAAGAAAAAACAACCTCCACCAGAGGTAAAGTGAAAACAAATCCGTCTACTCGCTCGTTGATTACAAGTCCAACGAGGTCAAACTAAATCTCCCATGTAAACCACTTACTATTCAGTTCGCATGATACCTAGCAGAAAGTCTAATACTAGTAAACTCACTTCATCTACACACCTTACAGCACAACTTCTGGTAATGCTTCCAAAATGGCAGTTACCAAAATACTTTACAGATGGAACATGGAAAAACCATATTAGATAGTAGTATTTGGTAGGTTGCTTCCCCTAAGCAAAGAATCTATTACACACTTCGCCTTTCTTTCCCACATCCTCTCACAAAAAGATTTGCATTCAGTTGCACCAGTTTGATACCCAACCAGGAGTAGCTCATAAATCAATACCCTTGAGACAAACCAATCCGTGTGACTTATGGAACATACTGCCACATTCAACTTCTCACATGATTCCGAAATTAGGTCCATCCATACTTTCACGTACAATTTACCATGAACCTATACGATACACAGGGTCCAGAACGCTAACCATAATTATGAAATATGGTACGCCTTGGCTTAAGGTACCACATTTCTTGCAAGATACCATAGTTTCTAGGGGCATTTTGGGTCACGGTATGCTAAACGTAGAATATGATGTTCTATATGATGTGACCCGATAACTAATGCATCGAAAATTCGTATACCAGTATAGCAACTTAGCAAGTACTTCGACAGATAAACATAACAAAACGCGATCACCTTATCATCAACAGCCGTAACCTTAGCCTGAGTCGTCCTCTTCATCCTATACAACCTCCTCCCCAATATCACAAACCCCATCACAGCTGCCGCGGCCACAGAGAACGACCACGCCGGACTAACCTTCGACACACAGCATCTCAGCAACTCCAACGGCGCCTTCCACCACACCACCTTCTCCTCCTCCTCCTTCCTCTCATCTCCCTTCACCACCACCGCCTCCTCCTCCACCCTCGCCTCTCGCTTCATCTCCGTCTCCTCCAAATTCTCCTCTCTCCTTCCCTCTTTCGCTTCCACAACCAAACTTTCACTTTTCTCCCCACATATTTCCCTCTGTTTGACTCCATCAGCGGTTTTCATAATTGCTGTTTCCTCAACAACTTCCTCCATCAAATCACGATCAAACACCACAGCTTTGCCACCTCCGCTCGTGGAATCGAACCCCAAATCCCCGGAAGTCTCCATCGCCGGCTCAATGAAGTCATTTTTTCTCTCGCCAAGAGTGAATTTCATCGTTTCCTGCATCAAATCAGGATCGGCAGACACCACAGTTTCGCCGCCTCCGCTGCCGGAATCCGACCACAACTCTCCCATAATCCCCATCGGCGGCTCGATCCAGCTCGGGTTATCCGATCCCTCCTCCGACGCTACCACATCGTCGGCAACATCATTGGATCTCTGGTTCGCGTAGTAATCGAGGGAGAAGTGATCGAGGCGGAGGACACCGTCACCGTGGTTGATGTCGTCGATATCGGAATCGGAGATCGGGGATGATTCATCGGAGTGGTCGAGGAGTTCCCAATCGGAATCGGAGGAGGACATGATGGATTGGGGGAGATGAGATTCGAAACCCTAGGAGAGAGAAGGGAAAAGAGAAGTTAGGTGTGAACTGAAATGAGGGGGTGGAGTGGGTGATATTGTGATATTTTTGGGGTTAGGGAACACGAAACGTATCGGTTTCCCTTTCTGTTGGAGTGGGTTGAGATTGGGTGAGATTTTGTGCGTTTATTACGCCCTCCGTGTTTCCATCCACGATTAAACGGCAACAGTAAATATCTCCGTTTTAGTCACGTTGAATAAATATCAATGATAATATAAGTTATATATTTTAATTTAATAAATATTATATAACGATTAGACGTGATTTGATATAAAAATAAGATCTATAATTATACATATAAAATAATATAAAATATATATATGTTGTAAAATATATGAGAAGAAGAAAATATTATGAAAAAAATTTTTAGTTTATATCGTTGAAGGATCAAACATTATTTTTTAAAAATTATAACACTAATGATAATTGAAATTGTGCAACAAAGGGAGTATCATTAAAAAAAATGTTCCTTCGAAAAAATATACGATTTGATTTGATATGAGAATTTATATTTATGTTAAATTTATAAGTAAATATTTAATCATCATTGGTCGCATGAAAAAAAAAATGAGAAAAATAAAATAGGAAAAAAAAATGATGAGATGAGTTAATGTGATACTCCCTCCGTTACAGATAAATTACGATGTGTTGATTTGGCAAAATTACAAATAAAAATATTGATATTTACATTTATATCCTTATGAGTAGAAAGAAAAGTTGTAAGTGAATAGGAAGAGAAAAAATAATAATGTGATATAAAGTAAGAATATTTTGGACATTTGATCATCAAAACATATCATTTTATAAAGTGTTATAATTTATTTGAAACATAATGTGTCATAATTTACTTGGGACGAAAGGAGTATAAAATAAAAAATAACATTATTTTAATATTTTTGTAAAAAAATTTTTTCCATATTTTAATATTTTAGGTTTCTTTCATCCATATGGACTATTTCCTTGTACTTTCATATGGAGTACAAAAACAAGGATCCCAAGTATGACGGCACCGAAAGAGAACTTTTTTTCCTATATGGCGTGATGTAAACGCTCAAGATCATGCCCTCTTTGAAGGATGTAAACTCGATACAACCACATAGGCCTCAAATATCACCATTACATCCCCACAATCACAATGGTGTCCTTGAACTGATCAAAGAAAGAACCAAGAGAAGTTATACATTAAACTTTTGCAAGATCACATAGAACAAGCGGGACCCTGCGAGGTCAAATTGCTACAAAATTCCGGAGATCGATCACCATGACTGTAATGTCGTCTTTGTTTCCTCTACCGCAGGATGCGTTTATAAGCTTCTTGCAGGATCGTATCGAGAAACCGTCTCTTGCTATCATGTCGACCGCCTCTTGCTCGTCTACCTGAGATTGACCAGTGAACCAACACTTTGTCAAGCTTAAGTTTCAGCTTTTGCATTTGGATGAAAGTGGGCTAACTCTGAAATAAATTGTTTTCGCGGAGATCTAAACGAGGATCATAATAACAACTTCAAGCATAAGCGAAACCCATACCCTTATTCTAATCATTTTAGCTCAACAAGTAAACACTTTGAAAGATGAGACAAAGGTACCTTATTCCACAGCCCATCAGAGGCTAGTATAAGGAACTCGCAATCAGGAGTCAGCTGAATCTGTGACACCTCCGGCTCAGAGCTGATCCATTTCTTAAGATTCATATCTCCTATCGCCCTAGAGACTGCCAGCGAGCCCTGGACTCTCCACACACCGTTGTGACAGTCGACATAGCCACCCTGCAAGCGGATTGGACAACCATTGTAAGTTACATCATAGAAGGCTAAAATCTCAGCAGAGTTGAGTGATCAATTGACCAGAGTTCCTCACCAAGTCCTCGACGCGAGATCGCTCTTCTTGCCAGCTTAGATTGTGATCATTTGTCAGCCTATCTGCTACGCCGTTCCTACTCAAAACTACTCTACAATCGCCTACGTTAGCTACATGAAGCGCTCCGTCTTTGAAGAGCACACTGGTTGCACAGGCACCGCTGCCTACACCCTGCAAAATAGCAAGTAAAGTTCAGTATCTGGGGTGATACAGCAATAAACAGCTCAGTTGTATCTAAATCAAGATAGTAGCTGTTATCTGCTCGTACTTTACTGGCAGTTTTCCTGTTCTAGCCATCATTTTGGTGGTAAACGTCCAGATAACGCCACCTTCGAAATTGATCTTAATTTTCATTTGGTTGCTATCTAGCTTAGATTGATCTGAAATATGGGTTTTACAGGTCAGTCCATATATCTGCGATATATCCAAAATTCATACTCCGTAGGATGATATAAGATGCAGTATCCCTATCTTATCCGAGTTGCAAATCAAAAATGACGCGATTATGATATAAACACAAGTCTCAAGTGGGACAACAAGAACAAGTAAAACTAGGACCATATTATGCAACCTACGCATCTTGAAAGTGTATAATGAAGGTAGCTAAAACTACAACCACACGCAAATGATGAAATGTTCTTTATCAGACCAAGTCAAGCTGTTATTTTATCAAGTATGAAACCTAATCAAGTATGCAAAAACAGCTTCAGTGCTTGACTGATTCAAAACTATATGCAATCAAAGGTATGAATGAGAAGTTAGTCACCTGAGCTAGGAACTCCTTATCCGTGACCGAGTAGCCATCACGGATAGCCTGCTCGACTCCATGAACATCTTCTTCGGCAACCCTTTCGAGTGCTCCGACAATGTTCTTTCCCAAATTCTCTGCAACATACTCGGCCGCAGCATGTCCACCGTGCCCATCAATCACCGTGAAAAACGCCTGCTTCATGCAAAAATCAAAAGACAAGTTTGAGTTTTCAGTAAAGTCCACTATTGAAACATGATATTAGAACAGGTACAACTAAAAATCACGAGTGTCATTTCTGATATGAGTTAAAACAATATGCATTGTTTGCGTTACAAGTCCAGAAAACACATCCTACTAAAACGACATGGTATGAATTATGATAGAAACGACATTCTTGAACACTTTATCATAAACTTCAGTTCTACCAAAAATTCGAACTCATGTTAGAAAGTCCGATGATGGATCACTTCAAGCTGCAAGCAAAGAACAGATTCAAGAATCATACCTGTCTAGGATCATCTTTTATATCCATGATAACTCTATACCGATCTTCCATGGTCTCTTTCCTTCCTTTCCTACTAATCAAACAATGATCCCTCCCTTCACTCTCAAACTCAACATCCTCCATTTTCATACTCTCGCGACGAAACTCCATCACGGGCTCACAGTCAGGTACTACGAGCATCATCGGCCTATTCCTCATCTTGATCTTCACATTAGAATCACTCTTCACATTGTCCCTCATTTCCTCCTCATTGTGGCACAACTCAGGATCATGAGCACTAACAGGAGTCTCTAAGACAATCGATTTGCGAAGCTCAACGACGAAACCGGCAACGCTAGATATCGAAGTCGGAGCAAGAAACGATATGATCTTCAAGTTTGTGGCCATGGAAACAGCTTTCTTGATGAAACAGACGAATATTGATATGATTGATGACCCAAAGAGAAACTCCTCTGCAACCACCATTGTGTTTGGATTCCCTGTCACCAGTCAAGACTATGATGATGATCTAGAGCATGAGATTGAAGATGAGGGTTCTGATTTGTGTTATATATATTATGCACGGGGTGAGTTTGATGGGTCAGTTTGGTGGGTCATTTTGAGTTGAATGATTAAGTGATTGATGGGTCATTTTGATTGGGTCAAAATGGGGAGGGGACGGATTCGAAGGTGGTGGTGGCAACATTGAAGAAGTGTTGTGTGATGGAAATGTTCTTGTATGGTCCATTTTGGGGCTATTTGGGAATGATATGTGGCATGGTCACACTTGGGTTTGAAGGGATCTACTTGAGCCCCATTTATTGTACTTGGCATAGTTGTGAGTTGTAAGATCTCCTTTTTTGGAAATTGTCTTTGTTTCCTCTTTCTGGAAACTTTTATCATGAATTGTGTAAAAGTTGCAAATCGTCCGTGGGTTATTACTCCCTCTAGAAAGAGAAATAATTATTGATGAATTAACATGATGTAAAATATGAATATTTTTATATTTTTATACGAAAAAAAATTATTAAATATGAAGAAGTTATAATTTGAAGGATACATTCCAAAAAGAAAAATGTTACACTTGAATAAAAAAGGAGTAATTCTAAAGCTTAACATTGCTTCCGTAACTTCTCGACTATCGTTGTGGTTATTAGGATCTGAATCCGAAACATTACCGTCTGATAACATATCCAACGTGAAAATGGCACTGTTCGTAAAGTTGAATTGTTACTTTTATCCAGTACTTTCGTAAAAAAACCGAATTACGACAGGCCAAAATCAAACAATCATCATTCGTCAGGGCAGGGTAACCAAAGAGTGCCACATAGATCAAGGCAAAAACACCAGTACGCATACAAAACAGGACTTCGATAGGAACTTCTATCGATGCTAAAAAAAGAACAAGCAATGTTAAAGAGCTACAAGGATCACCCGTTTGTGCGGCTGTTATGGTCAGGGAACACTGTTGCCTATATGACGGAACAGTAGACGGAACAACCACTTCAAAGTCGAGATAAGGCGACAATACAAGTTAACGATGAGTGGAATCATGCAAGGGTATAAGCATCGAAACAGATGCAAAATCGCAGGGTTCAGTCGAACAAGTAGCCAAGAGAGTGAGCTACAACAAAATGATGCTTCAAGTTTCTGGAACGCATTGTAAACTGCTCAAACGATTTGCTTGAACTGTCATGCTTCTAATCGACTGAAGCTGATAACTTGGTGACCGGAATCTGTTAACCAGATTAGTTGAGTTTCGGACTGAGGTAGAACTTGGGGTCTCTGAAGAATCTGACAACAGTCTCCACCTTGTCAGCAGATAAGTCAGTGCTCTCTAGGAGTTGTTCTTTCGATCCTTTCGCTATTGCTTCTATCGACCCGATGGCTTGACTAAGCTGCACCAAGGAGCTGAATCAGGAAGTTCCAACAGTATCTAGTTGCACAAGTAAAATCGACTCGAATTTCATTCGCGAGAACTAAATTAAGAGAGTCGTTTTACCGAGTTGGCGTCATGGCTGTCTAAGCCCGGGATTGAAGTCACTACTTTGAGAAAAGCGTCCATCCCTTGAACAGCTTGCTCCCTCTTCAGAAAACATGGAAGGTATGACATTTAACGCCAAAAACAGTCAGCACGAAAAGCGCATCGAGTGAGACCACGAACCTCGGCTTTCATCTTATTTACAGCATCCTGTCGCTTGCAAACTAAAGAGCCAAATTGTCCATAATCAGAAAATGTCACGTAAGATAAGGAGCGAAAATCAGGAAAAAGATTGTACCTCCACGAGCATGAGCAATCTTCACGATTTTCTCGAATCCCATCTCCAAGTCCTTTACTGGCACAAATGTAGGCCTTCCAATATCGATCCCGGATCTAAACAAGTCAAACAAGCTATGAACAATCTGGTTCCCGAAATCATTTTAAACGTTGGGCAGTGAGAAAAACTCACTTGAAGTAGGAACGAACGAAGGACTCATTCTGTTCGCTGGTTGGGAGGGTGACGACAACATAGAGATTCGCAAATTGCTCCTTTAGTTTCATCACTCTGCATAGGATCAACATTGTAGAAAGACAAACAAGGAACGAGTATGGAGCATTTGGCATGGCAGGATCCGATCTCTAACCTGCTGTAAATGAGTGACGTTCTAGCAGTGTCCCAGCTTGTGACGAATACAAATGCAACTGATAAACCACCACAGTTGAATATGAAGTCCTATGAAGAACAAAAGAGGTAAGCCAAAACCAATGCTAGGTAAAGTGAGTGACAAACACGAATGAAAGAACATACTGGTGCGATAGGCACATTGTTAAGGCGGAAAGAATTTGCATGGAGAAAACTGGAAATGAAGTTGATGAAGGATGGGTGCTGCTCGTCTCTCCAATTGTTGCTCATCATACAAACCCCCGAGCTACCTACAAGATAGCAGCTGATGATCACGGGGATATTCATTGAGGATCTAACCACATCTAGAAATCATGTTGAAGTCGGCAGGAAAACATGTTGAAGTGAAGTTCTAAGAACAATATAGCGGACAGATGATACGCAATTGCTCACCTAGAAAGAATACTTAATATCAACCACATTCAGAATAGAATATGAAGACAAGCACAATAATGAAGAAGATATGTTTCTTAAGCACAAAGAAAACTTATTGATTAGCTCAATAAGATGTGAAACAGCAGCGCAAACCTTCATGTAAAACCTGATATAAACAGCAGGGGAAAAGAAAACATAGTGCCTTTCACGCTTGCATACAATTCATGAACAAGGGAAGCATTAGCCTATAAGCAACACATTATCTTTCGTCATCATATCTACATAGTCCGCCAGCGAATAAGCTAATCAACTCTGATCATAATTCACATGTAAGTCCGAAATTCTGTAATACTACTACAAGATTGTCAAATAAGTTTTAACCGCCAGCTCGATCTGACACCTCGCTACTTCTTAAACAATGACAAAACTGTCGTTCAGTCTAACAATCTTATTAACACAACGACATTCCGATTCATACACTTTCTAATGATTCGCGCGAGAGCTTTCACCAGCAAAGGAGTGAAAATCAGATTGTCAGATATTCATCAACTCATTTCAAACAACGATGATTCCCTGCATTCATGGAATTCCACACATAGGCAGTGGAGAGAAAGAGACCTGGAAACCCTAGTTTCACTTCCACAACAACAAATCAATCATCACAAAACCCCTACAAAAACCTAATCCACATTACAAAGCGGCATCAAGTGGCTGCATTTTCTACTGTTTATTATGGATGATCTAACAGATCCGAACACAGATTCAATGATCCAAATCAAATCTCACACCAGCAACGAAGAACTCATCATAATTGGCTGTGAGAATCAACTGCAATCGAATAAAAAATGAGAACTCACTGGTGGAATATGTCGAAGCGGAGGGGTTCCGACCCGGCGTCGCCGAATCTCTGTGGTATTGCATTTGGTGGTGGTGGTGTTGGTGGTGTCGGTAGCCAGTCGCCGGCGGCGGCGCTGGTGGCGCTGCTCTCATTGCTTTCGCCGATCTCATTGTGATTCAAATTTTGATTTTTGGCCGAAGATAATGGGATTTTCCATATACATAGCCTGATAGCCAAATTTGAATACTATAGCTAAGATAATGGATGTTTGATATGCAAATACATATATGTATTTGTATTATTATATAATATACATACATACATATATATATATATATATATATATATATAAATCTTATTTTCATATTAAATTACGTGTCGTAACATGTATTATGTTGAAGTACGTAATTTATAGAACCATTTTACGATAAATTTACAAAAAATTATGTTTGATCCACGTGTTTCAAACATTGCATCGACACGCGTGTCATATAAAACGATTGGACTCAAATAGGGAAAAAGAAAGTATAATACTTTTTACACTATTTATTGCCAAATTATAATATAGTATTGTCATATTTGACACTTCCTATTGTAAATGTTTTTTATATTGTTATTGTTTGTTGTTTTTCGTTTTATTTGTTAAGAAAACTTTATCCATGCCAATAAGAAAAAAAATAATTTTATTACATATATAGATTCTAATCCGTTCCCCTCATTATAATCGAGGATGAGTTGGAATCCTGAAGATCTAATAATATCCAGAGTTGTCAGGATGGTAGCAACGAGATTATATCGTTCAGGATTAATGGATCAATACTTTGTTGATATTGATGGTGTACATCGATGATTATAGTGTGGGATTTGTTCATGTCAAGAGCTTACCTCCAGAAATGAATCAACATTCTGCGATCATAGCTTGCTCAAACCATCTCGATCGACGAGAAAAGAAAGTATGAATAAGGCATTTGGGCTCAGAATAGATGTCTGGTTGCATATCTTTCGTCAGAAGCTTGAATTTCATACAAGTCGAAAATGAATCAAACTTTCATCACAAGGTTGCTGCCGAAGAAAACTCACACTGTGGGTAAACTGAGCGATGAATCATACTAATACATTGTTGAACATTTGTACACATAAACTTGCAGGGATCCCAGCTGGGCTTTAGCTTGCTTCCATTGTGAAAATATAGCTCTGTGACAGTAAGGTTGTACCTTTCGATGATCCTTCTCTCTTCTTGTTGCCGTACTCATGGAGAGACAAATGTTGGCCACGACTCAGTTGATTGAGGCCTGCCCTTCTCGAATAAGCTCGATGCTGAAGGTGAACCAAATTGGATGAAGAATATGACCTGGTTCAGCGGTCAGTTCTCAGGCAAATTGGTCTATGGAGTCTGCTCTTCCGATACATCCTGAGTCTGTGAAGGAGTCGAGTCTTCTGAGACATCCGGAGTCTGTGAAGGAGTCGAGCCTTTTGAGACATTCTGAGACTGCAAAGGAGATGAGGCTTTTGAGACATCCGGCGACAGTGAAGCCAACTTGGCCTCGTTGATTCTCACAAATGGTTTACTTTTTTCCACACGGATTGGTCGCCCTTTAAGCTCCTGCACACCATCAGCAACAGAAAATGTGCATAGAATCAAACTTGTAAACTAATGCACCACAGCTCGTGTAAAGAACACGAAGTCACACAAGTAGTTGAATATGGATAGCAGAATGTTGACATGAATTCTAAATGACATCAAATATATGACATTAAGTTGCTAGTTTAAAAAGGTTTTGACACATGTCTAAAAGATCGGGATTCTCCACTAATTGTCTCCTGAGTTTTCGTAAACAGTCGCATTTGGATCGGCTTGACCCTTTACAAATCAAAGCACAAGCTCCTCCTTGCTACACACTACCAGAAGCAATAACAAAATATAAATAGAACTATCCGATGTTAGAACGGTGATCAAATATTGAGGATAATAATTCGTAATGGCCACCAATCCATTGCCATTGGGTGACATCTGATTCGGAACCGAAACTAAATCAAAACCAACTCAGCAATTACATGCAACTGGCTGATGCACACAGCCAACCATCCATGACCTGGGCCACGTTTAGAGATGATACCAGTATAAAGCAAACCAGATTATGATGGAAACCATTTTCAAAGACTGGACGAGTGAAGCAAACCACTCACTGCGCCATCCATATGCAACACCAGAAGACCAAGAACTATTCAGCGAGTAAATCCCCAATACCACAATCACAATAGACTCAAGACCACGAGGAATGCAACTCAAGAAAGAAACAGAGTTAATATAAACATGATATTGAAATAGCAATCTTACTTTCCCTTGAAATGCTGACAGAGCTTTGTCAGCCTCTCTCTTGGTACCGAAAGCAACAAATCCATAGCCAGAGGATCTCCTTGGATTCTCTTGGTATATGACTTCGGCTCTAACAACTCTACAACCTATAGATGCAAATAACTCCTTCAGATCTTTCGACTTTACTTCGTAGGATAGATTAGCCACGAACAGATTGTACAGCAATGGTATTTTAGGTAGGTCAGGAGAAATAGAAGCATTTTTCTCCTTTGGCTTCGCGTATAACATTTTCAAGGTTCTACCCTGGTACTCCTGAAACCAAAACAAGAGATACATTACTCTGAGGACATTATGCATTGAAGAGAATAACCAAAAGAGGATAAACATCAAGGGAGATTATAGGAATCGAGTAATGATGGAATGTAGGAGATGAAGGGGAACTTATCAGCATATAGATTTCTTTCGAGGAAAGAGCTACGACGGGCAATCCATATCACAGGGGTAAAACGGGATTAAGTGGGCTTGATGCTATTAGGAGTTTTCAACATTTCCAGAGGAAATCATTAAATAGTCCCCCTGCTTTACAAGGGGACAAATTTCAGATTGTATATATCTCACCCTCCCAAGCCCCAACCAAGACCCTGTATTTGATAGATCATCATGGTTGTTACGTTAGTAGTTACAATGACATTATAAGCATGATACTTTATAACATCCTCACTAGTCACTGCCACTATCTATAAACACTCTCTTTGCGTGTACAACAGTGGTAATAGAGGCTAGACCGCGTACATCTCTTTGCGTACATCTCGTTCTTCCCAAACCCGGTAGTGTTGCTGTTGTGCATATAACCATAGACGTTAAGCCTCTTCTCAACGTCCTATTCTACATACTTCTTCCTTCAACAACAAAACCTTCAACAATACATCCAAAAATGGCAAGACGAACACACTCACTCACCGATCCATCAAGCTTTTCAAACACAGCCGCAGCCTCCTCCTTCGACCCCATCTCCACGAACACCAATCCTCGATTCCTCCTCTTACTATACATCGAAAGCTACACCACCACGCAAACACAAATCAATCGATGGATCAATCAATCATCGAACAGCGTATCCTTTTCCCCTCACCTCGACATCGACGACGGTGCCGAACTTCTCGAACAGAGCTCGGATGTCGGCGGCGGTGGAGGACCAGGGGATGTTGAATGCGACGACTCTTGTGTCCGAGAGCTCTTCCTTGGGGATGGATGAGATCTGCGAGGGTGAGGGTGAGGGTTCGGTGGTGGCGGTGGAGAGGAGGGGGCGGAGACGGCGGCGGAGGCGGAGACGGAGTGTGGGGAAATGGGGGAGAAATGCGGCGGCGGTGGTGGTGGAGAAGAGGGGGAGGAGGCGGAGGTGTGGTGTTTGTGTTGCTAGCATTTTTCGGATTCCGGTGAAGGAGTGCGTGTGAACTGTGGGAGAATCGGAGTTAAGTGGATAGGGTGATTGAGAAGCTACTGCGAGCTCGTTTGAGTCTTTATCTACGTTTGTGTAAGAAACACATGAACGAGTCTAAAATATTTAAAAATATTATTAAAAAATTAAAAATTATAAAAAATTTAAAATAATCTTAAAATATTTAAAAATATATATAAAATATTAAAAATAACTCAAATCTCACACACAAAAATATTAAAATACTTATGATTAATTTTTGACAATATTTATCAAGATAAATTTTAGTTTACGACATACGATACATATATTAAAAGATTGTTTCTGTTCAAATTGTCGTAGAAAGATTTACAAATCGTTCGAACACCGTGATGTTCCAACTTGGACGCGGGCTTTTTTTTTTTTTTTTTTATAGTTAAATAAGGCCAAAGCCAATACAAAATCTCACAAGGAGATTAAGGTCATGTTGCTCCTGTTCCCAAACAAACAAATTTCTCCTCCGCGAATTGCTAATCCCCCGGAACTCATCCCCAAATGGCCTCATTCTTTTTTTTTCCTTCATTTTTTTTATAATATTTAAAATCATTTATAATTTTTAATATATATT
>JAOVYX010015036.1:0-29526 GCA_035668315.1 Drosera spatulata | reverse complement strand
TTACGTACTAACTTCGACACCCATTACACCCAATGTCTTCAAAACACATCATCTTGCTCTGCCAAACATTTTCACCGGTGCCCGCCGGACCTTGGCCGGAACTTGGCCGGCCAAGGTTATGAAACACACATTGTTACATGGTTATGAAAATTCACACAGAAATGCACACACATTATTACATATCCCTTAAGTTTCATTCTTTATCACAAGACAAGAATGTCAATAACCTTATTAGCAACAATGTCAAAGTCTATGACCCATTTTCCATTCACAAAATACTTTTTATTCGATTCCCCACCAAGTAACAGCTCTGGATAGTGACGATCCCAAAAGCACTCGTCGATCCATTCGGACAACGAGTAGAAAATAGCCTCTACTTGATATATGGGATGGCATATATCATCGTCTCTCCTTTTGAGTTCCCGAATGGTCTTCTTAAGCTTGTGGAGATGATCCTCCATATGGGTCCGAAGCCCTATCTTACGAACTCTCCTTGAGATGCACTTAGGATTTAGTCCTTGGCTCCTTGTCGACATCATCCTACACAAAATACTTCTTATTTTAGTAAGGTTATCAAACATAGAAAGTAGGTTGAAAACGTAAAGCATTATGATATAAAATCCCAAGTAGACTTATCTAGCACAAACTATAGAATATGAACCCAAAATGTTTTCTTTTTATTCTAAACCTAAGCTCTGATACCAACCTGTAACGTCCCGATTTTCAAGTCCTTTTCTGAAAACCTTCGTGACATTACTGCCGTTAGGGTCCCACAAACCTTAGCCAGACAATTCAACTTAACTTAGCACAGAATGAAATTTAAATAATTATACACTTTAGGCATCAGGAATCTAAGTCTACATGTGCACTTATTTGTTACACATTTGACAACAGAAACTGAGAAATTAAGTCCCAAATATCAATATTACATTATAAATCAGATCTTAATCAATATTCCTCCTCATTTCTTACACCTAAAAAGTAAGAAAAAAAAATAAAGAAACAAGAGAAAAGCAACGCCGTGAGCTTGTAACGTGCCGGTCCCTTTTTCAGGGAAAGCACAAAAACGAAAGAAAGAGAGAACAATCTGTCCTAAAACCATAACAAAATCTGTCATACAATTAACATACATGATAGACCACAGATACCCTCTTGTTAATACTGTGACCTTGGCTAAACATGTAAATCCATAGCTTCTGCTAGAAGCTTAAAATCCGGGATCACTCGAAACAGGGGATCAACCTGTAACGACGCCCAAGGGTCTCCTACACAACCTAACAACCCCACAGGATTATCTACCCGTATAAGATGATTAGTTGCAACTACTCATCCCTGTACAGTTTAACATGACATCTTCACCAAGCAATAGTGTAACAACTCAGTGGGATCAACAAACTCGGAGGTTAATCTCACCTCTCATGAATTCATTCCGATTTTGCATGTTTATCTTTAACATGACATCATTTACAGGATTAATCTGTATTAACCTAACATTTATCCATTATCGTATGCCAAACCTTATAAACCTAACACTTGTCTTTATCACAATCATATAACGTGCGGGGTTAATGGAGAAAAACCTACCCAAACCCTAGCATTAGGACTATCAGGATTAGGTTACCATGAACTGCGATAAGTTACAAGTGTTACCATACAATCATACAATAACACGGAAATGCAAACATAACACAGCACAATATAACACAGCGCACAGGGCAAAACTACCCATCACGCGTTAATATACATATATTAACATGTATCGCCATCCAAATCAGGAATCTAAACGTTACCTTGTTATGTGAGACTCGGGTTGTTTGCGTTATACCAAAGGAAAAAACAGTTTACGTCTCAGTTTCTTCACAGTATAAGTACGATATGTTCGTTACTACATATTTCTTTCATATATTTCATAATTTCTACGTATTCATATGTATTATACGTCCATACATACGTCTATGTCATTACGTATTCTTACGTACATTCCGTTATTTTCACGTATTTACGTATATCGTACAAATTCGTAAACTACTACGTACTTTTATTCAAACTTTATATTCTTGGCCTTTTATACAATCAAACACGTATTTTTTTATGTTTTCTTGTTCAAATACTGTATTTTAATAGTCATAGAGGATATACGGCTTGATACGACATATAAATACGTCGAAAAATGAATTTCTGGACTGGCTGTGAGGCTTCGCGGCCGCTACAAGTCTTTTCGCGGCCGCGACAGGATGCGGGCAGTGACCTCGACAGGTTTTTTTCAGATTTTTAGGCCTAACTTTGAACGCACATACCTTCTTCGTTTCTTAACCAAATTGAGTGATTCTTGATTCATTGGAAATGTGAAGAAGTCTTCTACAACTTTTTTTAAGACTCATTTGCTAAATCAGGTTCTAACTGGGGTAAAAATACGTTCTAATATCGAACATCAAAACTGTCCAAGAACGGATACGGACTGGTTTGCTGGTTTTTGCGTTTTAGTCAACCAATTCAATACCAAATGAACAGAAAAGACAAAGTTTACCCTCTTGTTGAAACGGATTTGGGTTTGTTTTGCTTTCCTTTGATGTGTGAAGCACCGTTTGCTCGTTTCCTCGTCCTTGAGGCGTTTCTTACTGTTGGAGCTGCCTTCCTTCTCCTTCTTGTGCTCACCACACCCCTCTGAGCCCAACAAGTCCAGCCACGTGAGCCTCAGAGTTTGGTTTGATTGGTTCTTGCTATAATTTAAAAGAGTTCGTAAGAAACTAAGAAGGAGGGAAAATGATTTGGTGAGGAGAAGGAGAGGAGATGTGCTGATGGTCTGCTTCCTGGATCTCCTTTGGTGATGAGGATGGGTGGAGGAGTGGGTGGAAGGGAGTGTGGAAGGTGGTGTCCCTTGATGCGGTGGTTATCGTGGCCAGGAGTGGGTTAGACGGGGGATTAAAGAAGTGGAGAGTGGGAAGAAAAGAGAGGAAAAGGGAATTCAAATTTAAAAACATCCCCGTTCCATTTAATCGCATGATTAATTAATTCCATTTCTCCCACAGACTTCGCTCAAATTTTACTACCACGCTCAGAAAATCATGTTATAAATTAACATATAATTTTTCAAATTTTTTCACGACAAAAGTTATCCAACTTCGTCACAAGTTTTAATGTTATGAACATAACGTTACGTCTCAAAATTTTGAAATGAGATTCGTTTCTCTCTTTTAATTATTATATAAGGAGAAAACGCATATTCTCGCTACGTTTATCAATTACAATTTTTATTTGGTCATAATTTTTTTATATTCATTAATATTTATTTGATCTCAATTTTCTGGGCGTCGTCATCGTTAGTTCTTCCTCATCGTCGTCTATAGTCCATCGTCGTCCTTAGTTGTTAGTTCGTCTTGTCATTAGTCTGTCGTCCATCGTCATCATTAGTTTGTCATTATCGTCCATTGTCGTGGATTTTAAGATAATCAATTTTAGAAAATTGAATATTAAATTCAATATTATATTTTGCATAAGTGATCTTTTAATTGATTATGGGGTATTTGATGGGAATAAAATTAGGATAGAATATTTTTATGTAATTAAAGCTCCATAACGATACTTATGAAGAATATAACGAATAGTAGTATTAGCTTTAGGAGATAGTATTATCTAATGGTTATTCAAGCTTTATTTTGATGGAGAAGATATTTCCTTCAAAACACTCCATTGTAAACCTGACATATATAGAATACTATCTTTAGGCCTCATTTGGTACACCTGACAAGCTAAAATTTGCATCACTAATCTCAATCATTCTGCAATTGATGCGAAAGTAATACAACTAGGACTGGTAACAACTAAGTTATCTTACTGGTGATTCCACATTCTAGTTATAACATTTCAATCCATATGCCACTAATAATCCTACTCACATGAGATGAGCCAATTGCTAATCATCCCCTCACTCCCCACCCCCTTAATAAGAATACAATTATATCCCTCCCAACCTCACATCACACACCCAGTCAACCCACTCCACAGAGTCCACACCCAACGTGAAAAGAAGGGATATATTTATAACGGGAGAGGGGCGTGCATGCATACATGATTGGCGATGTGGCTTTGAGAATTTTTCTCATAGCCTCTGAGAAACACACAACTGCTCTAAGGAGGGTAAAGACGATGTGCGGCTTTTCCTGATAGAGACGCACTGTGTCTTTTCTTTCTACCCACGCACAAATACATCACATCAGGAAATTATTTTGGACGGGTTCAGATTGAAAATTGATTTTTAAAATCGTATTATTTTAGAAAAAAATCAGTAGTTGCGGAAATAAAAAAAATATGAGAAAGCGGTATTGGCACTTCTCATAAGATAACTAGTGATTGTGACTTGTGACTACGTTTACATAAAACGATTGTCTCCCGGATAGTTATCAAGTTCTCTCTTTGTCTTAATTTAATTGAAATATTTTGACTCGTTCGATGTAAGAATTTATGAATATATTGAATTGTGAAATTAATGATTTTTTTATCCTTGTGTGAAATAAAGAGGATTGAGAAAAAGCAAAAAAATAACGATAGGATGAGTTGATATGATATAAAATTTATAAGTTTAGATAACTTTGTATGAAAAATATTCTCAAATAAAGAAATATATCGTTTATTTTAGGACGACACAAATAAAAAAACATTTTTATTAATTTGAGACGGAAGGACTATTGTTTTTTGTTATGGCCAACTGACTCCACATATAAATACTTATACTTACAAAGGTTTTGGCCTCACTCTCAGAAATTGTAAAATATTTCCCACGAAATGGTCTATCCTTGTTGTTACTCCAGATCATGGGCTCAACTTAAAAGCTCTAAACTAATGAGCTCCTGGGTACATTTTGATGATAAAGATAATATCGTCATATTGTTTAATCTTTTTTTTCACTATAATTTTTTGAGGTATTGCATACATGTCACTCAAAAAAAAAAAAGAAAATAAAAAAAAGGGTAATATCCTTGTTATGACTTCAAGAATCATATACACCCTAAAATCCACCTTGTAATGTGGTTGATTTGGGCTCTTCGGTCCATAATTCCAATACGCGTCCGGGGCTCTTCAGTCCATAAAATGAACGATTTTATATCATGGTGTCCATAGCTCTTCTTTCACGTATAACATCACATATAATACCATCCGTAACGTCCTGGACAAACGTAGCTACTAGGAACAAAAAAGTGACCCCATGGTCAATCTAGGGTCGATCTCCCTCGGGCAACACAAATTTCCCAGCAGTAGAGGAAGACTTGCATCACTGACAACACTTAACCACTGGTACATCACTGACAAAAATAAATGGGCAAGTTAAACACATAAATTTGCTCATCGATAAAATTTATAGTATAAAATTAATCAATATATTATCACAAAATCAATCCTAATGTGCCCTATATATATAGAAAAAAAAAAGATAAAATATCTTTAATCAAGATAACTAAAGACACTCATGAAAATATTATACACGACATCGATCATTGTCAAGTTTACTCATGGATATTGTTACTCACTCGTGTACATTGTGCTTGTGAAATTCGAGATTCATTGATGATACATACGTTTCTGGATGAGATTGCACATTTATAAACTATTTTCAACCGTTTAATTTTATAATTTTTAATTTTAATGATTGAAAAGTTGGAATCATTTCAATTTTGGCTATCATATTTTATAAGAGTAAATGATCATATGTAACGATGAGTTTCTTGAAAATTAATGTCGTTTATAGCGTTTTTATTAGTGTCTTATCTATTTTGACTAAAGTCATTTTAACCCTTTCAATCCCATATATATATATATAGGCATTATGGGATTGTAGTAACTGTATCCAATGAAGCTGCACCACTCACATCAAATTTTAAAAAAGTGTCACTTTTTTAAAAATTTAAATTTTAAAATTTGAAAATAAAAAATTTTTAAAAACATGTGAGAGGAGATGTAGGTTCCTTGGCTGCAATTACTGCAACCCCTTATATATATATATGATAAAAAAGGGTTAAAAGTCCTTTAGTTAATTGGTTAAAGAAAATCAATCTTGCCTATTGATTTTCTCAACTATCTATTTTGTGTTTTAGGTAGTAAAAATTAAATGGTGGGGATTCAATCACTTTTTTTTGAATCAATGATTAGAATTTATTCCTTTAACCAATTAGTTAAAAGGTCTTTAACCCTTCAAGGTTATATATATATATATATATATAATAATGGGCACATGCTGGCTGAATAACATAACCCAGTCAACTCTTACGAAATCAATGGCAGTCGTCCACATGGAATAACGAACGACACGATCTAAAAACATAACTTAACCGTTCGATTTTATTTTAGACGACCATCCATCTTAAATAAAAACGGACGAAAAATTATAAATATACCTCTGAATTAAAAGTGAATATTCTTTTTTTCTTTTTACAACTTGTCTGATTAAAAAAGAAATGTATTTTGGAAAAGAAAAAAGAAACAATCTTAAATTTGAAAGCATCCATTTGAAATAGATATGGATTATGCAGAAATGATTATTTTGGATTTAGTTTTTTTTTTTCATTCTACATTGTTCGCTTAAAAAAGAGGCGGATTATATAGAAAGATTTGGTTTGGTTGTTTTAGACATAGTTTGTTTTCCACTCTGCATTGTCCGCTTAAAAAAGAGATGGACGGTGTTATTTCAGAAATAAGCCATCCATTTCTAATAAAAACGGATTATGCAGAGTGTAAAAAAAAAAAAATCAGCCTGTCTATGCCTGAATCGTGAAGTACATACATTTGTTTCATTTGATCATCAAATATCATCAAAATACATCAACATCCATCCAAAACATCCACTAACGGATACATCAATCAAAGAACCAATTCGTATTCGATTCATAAAAAGATTTAAACCTAAAAACCAACAAGAAAACTTAGAGCTTTCAGAAATACATCAATGATCAAGGTCGAGCTCCACATCTCAATAATTCCCAACCTATTCCAAAACAAAATGTGAGAGAGATTTTCTCTATCCATTTTTCATCCGGATTTTCGAGTGGTATGAACTTCAAAACAAACACTCCACATTCGTTATGATTTGGTTGTTGCGGATTATTATTGAAAGTATGAAATTCCGCATCATTGGCCGAAATTTTTTTTCCCCGGGAGTAGGACCATAGCAAATACAGGAGATATCTCGTCTGTATTACGAAAACAAATTAGAACAACCCAACATTTTGAGAAATTAAAGTTTTGAATTCACAAAGATAAGGACGTCTGGAAATTGCTTACAAAAAAAAAAAAAAAGGAATCTTCACGTGATATTGTTGGGAGAGAGGCATGTAGAGCGTGTCCCTATTTAAGGGATCGAAAAGTATGACCGACCAATGCTCCACGTTGAAGATGAACAATACAAAGTGGTTGCCCGATACATGTGTGGGCATGAAAATGATGTTCTTCTCTGTGAGCGACCCTTGCCCTTTACAACTGAAAAAGAGCCGAGGCCTCGTCTCCACAACCTTAAGAAGCTTCTTCTTGTTCCTCTTCTTCAACCAAGCATCGCCCTCCTTTTTGTTGGAGGAATAAAAATACACGGAGTTACAAATGCATAGGGATCCCTTGTTGACGGCCTTATGATCAAAAGAAAAGCATAGGCGTCGATCATTGAATTGAACAACCTTGTGTCGGATTGGAGAGAACGAAAAACCTCGTAAGTGAGGTCGTAGAATCCGTTTCGTTCCTCCTCAATGACATTATCGTACAAGCGGTCCGCCCCTTCAACCCATTTATCAAAGATTATGCTTATCTTTCTTTCACACATAGACTTCTTTGCGCATCCTTTTGGACCCCGTATCGGACATGATGGCTCGATAAGAGCTGACTCGATCGTAGCCAGTTCGATGGGAACCTCATCCATGTGAACCCGTTCGGCTCCATGTCCCCAATCTTGTCCATGCAAGGAAGCCTTGATCATATGGATTTCGGGTGTGAGTTGGCTCTGAGTTGGATCTTTGCATTCTGAAAATCATGGCCATCTGCATCATCGGCCCGAAGATCCTCGCCTCGTGCATCCTCTTCCTCTCATTGCTCACGGTTTTTTCTCTTCCTTCCCAAATAATATATCATAAAATTGACATATTCCAACTCAAATTTCGACAACAATGTCGGAATGTGATCGAGAAGAGGAATCTTGACGACCTTGATTTGGTTCAAAATCGACCGTTGAGTCCTCATCTGAGACAAATAGGGAAAATTATAATTTAAAATCATGGATTCAAGTAGTACTTCAACGGATACCAAATATGAAAAGAAAATTCAAAACTTATAATCTCTAACGCCCAATATTGATCAAATAAAAGACCGGGGCTGATAATGCGGCTTGTGAACTTGCTCCGGTGGATGAATGCGTAGACGTGTGATTCCCGTGTACCATGCTAGGTAGTCCCTCCATGGTTATCGTAGGAAATGACTTGTCCATAATAGCAGATAAAGATTCCTGTCAATCATCCCACAATACAACCTATGAGCCGAATACCCGTTCCACATCTCGCTGCTCAAATTCAGCTTTTGGCTCATGAAAGCTCTGATGATCAGACATAGCCCTGGGAATCCCTTGAAGACAACCGAATTATCTCATGACCTTGTCGAACACTTGATATTGCACCACATCGAGGTGAATAAGGGGGTGTGTGCCATCCCCGCATATACATAATCAAAGAGTCGGATGTTCCGCTCCAGCTTATGGTCGAACCGCTTATAGGAACGCCATCTAAATTCATTCGATGACATTCGATCAAATTTCTCAACGATAGAAGATGACATTCTGATGAGGATTTGATCTCTCTCCTGACCTCGTCAACATCCTCCAAGCCATGGCTCTCGGGAACACCCTCCTTGACTCAGGGAGGACCTCTAAACGACCAATGAAGGATCGCTCATAACTCCAATACTACAAATATTAATTCATCCATAAATTCAAGAGATCGAAAGAAAATATATATGGATCAATAAACGATTAAGGAATAAATTAAACAATGCTTGAATAAAATTTACCTGCAAAAACATACAATAAATAGCAATATTCTTTATAGTGTCCTAGGATGACCGATACAAACCCCTATAGGTGTGCGACAACACCGCAGCACCCCAAACATACTCATGAATCGTCGTCGGTTCCTCGAAAAACTTTAGATATTGAGGATGAACAAGATTCTTGTTGTCGTGGGGAATAACACTGCACCTATGTTGAACAAGAAAAAGGCCCGAGTAAACAACCAAACATCCTCCTCCGACGCATCCTCGGGTAGACCATAACGCCTGAATGTGTTGTATAACCACGAAAACTTAATCTTTGGGATCATAATAGTTCCCAAAAACTGACCATGCATAATGTTTCTTGACCCAAATCTCTTCAAAACAACTCAAATCTCTTTAAAAAAAAAAAAAACGAAAGGCTTGATATGAGCCTTGAAAATGGTAAAGAAATCGTAAAACAACCTCAACTAACTTGAAAACGTAGGAATCTATCAAAAGAGCCTTGAAATGAGCATGAAACACTCAAAAACACTTCGAAAGGCTTAAAACTTCGTAAAAACAACTCAAATATCTTCAAGACACTTAAAAACCAATGACATATGCTAAAAATATCATAAAACAACTTCAAGCACATTAAATTGCATGAATATATCGAAATAGCATTGAAATGACTTTAAAGCACTCAAAAACATATGAAAAGGCCAAAAATTGGTTTACCCATGACGGATAAACCAAGTATATAGCTTACATCCTTTAAGGTTACGGTTGCTTCCCCAACCGTGAAGTGAAACGAGTTCGTCGTCGGTCTTCAACGTTCAACCAAAGTCAAAATAAAACAATCATCTATGTTTGTTGAAAACATGAGGGATAGTAAAAATATCAAAATTGGCGCCACAAACCTAATGACGTTGTTGGTCATTCAAGACCCATCTGTCGATGGTTAATGTGTATTGGATGGTTTTGATCTTGCCCCGCTCTCGTCGGTTCCAAACCTCTTTCGAAACATGTTTGTCTTGATCCCAAAGAATAGAAGGATCCGATGGTATCGGATTGAACTCCATGGGTAACATTGGCTAGATTGTAGTTGGATTGGGGTATGGTGAATGGGGATTTTGCCTTCTACAGAGAGGGTGAATGTTGTGAGGTGAATGGTGAAAATGAAACGACCTCTGTTGAAACATGTATGACTTAAATGTCCGATTCTATTAGAAATGGACTAACTCTGATCATCGGATTTAATTAGAAATGGACTATGTGTTGGCTTCAATAGTCCGTTTCTATTTCAAACGGATAGACTAGTTTTAAGAGCCCAGAAATTTAAAAATTTACTATCGTCCATTTTAAAGAGAAACGGACCACGTGTTGGCCAATAAAGTTACTCTTATCTGTTTCTATTTCAAGCGGATAGTCTCTTTTTGAGCCAACAAAGTAAAAAAGATTAGGGTTAGGGTTAGGGTTGGATTTAGGGTTTATTCCGTTCGTTTGTATTTTTCAGAAGATGACAAAAAGGTTAGGGTTTAGGGTTTAACTCGTTGGGTTAATGTTTGGGAACGTAGAAAAAGAGTGTTTAGAAAAGAGAAATAACATAACAAATTCAAACTAAGAGTTAACACCAAGTTTAGGATAAACGTTACAAATAGAATTAAAACTTGTAACCTATTCATCTTTGTCTAGTTCAGCAGGCTCTTCTAATCCTAAAACTTTATAGTGATTTCTTCTATCATGATCAGTATAAGTCTTACAAAGCGCATATATCTGAAGTGTTTTACGATCGGATTCTCCTCGATCGGATTCTTCATGCGTGTGTTTTTCGTGCGACCTTTTGTTTGAGACACAAGCGAATCTCTCAATGAAACCATCTCTTTATCTTCGACATCAACTTATTTTTTGTCATCGACATCAACCATTTTAACATCACAACCTTCGGGAACAAACTTACTAATTGATTGCTTTTCTCATTCGGCAATCTCTAAGGCGTACTGTAACCTTCTTTTGAACACGAAGCTTGTGTCGCTATTCCTTGGAAGACACGAAAAAGGTGATTGTAATGCGTCGTTGGTGATTGCTCGAAATTCACATCTTCTAGAGCATTGTATGCGATTCCACAAACATCTCTTTCGCATCTCTCATCCAATGAGAAAGTATCAAGTTCGTTGGAATAACCGTCTGATATATGCCTGCATATTATGCCGGAGTGCAAACATCTGACAACTGCATTTGATCCATTCGTCATTCACAAAATCGATTATCGTGTATGTTCTTCTCACCCTCCTTAGATCCAATGCATTGGTCAAAGAGTAGATTTTGCATCGGGGGTTAGCATTCTCCCCAACATTCTGCATCACGTACTGGTTTGTTTTGATTAGCTCCTTCTGGAATCTTCTAAAAATATCCTTCGCACAGATGCTAACTCCTTGAATCTCTATCGGAGAGTTATGTATTAGGATACGGTTCTTCACCATGGTTTAATAATCGGCTCTTCTTTTCCGCAAGCATTGCTTCTCTAGTCCTCCTACGACTTCATCACAAAGTCTTTCATTGTGGTGGAGTTGTTGACATACGGACCAAAAAAATGATTCATCCCCTCACTCCAAGATGTCGTGGTGTAACCCCCGCCTTCCAGCTCAGCTGACACATGGCGTTATGTCGCTACAGATAAAATCCATAGGAAGGCCAAACAACTCCATCGAGTTTTAGGTATAGAATTCAAGGGAACTACTTATACATACCAATTACATTTTCAAAAGATAGTTATAAAGTTAATTTACAATACACTATCTAGTAGGTAAAATATTATACATCGTATATTCCAGTATCTAGAATGTTATACAATCATCTTCCAAAAGCTAAGATATAATACATCCTTCGCCCAGCGTTGAACTATAAATATTCTCTTACAGCAGTCATTATTAAGCTACCACCTCATTTAAAATTAGGTGTAATATTCTGGATGCAATGTAAGCTCACTTTAACTCGTTTCAACTTCATTTCGGCCCGCACTTGTAAATAAAACCCTTAACCCGTGAGCAAAAAGCTTAGTAACGTAGGAAAAAAAGTTTTATTTTCAGAGGATTCTTCATTGATTATGACAAATCCGGGAGAGCCTCTGAAGGAACCCCCAAAGGGAAGTAAGCAAACTAAAAATATATAATTAGTCCATATTAGTCAAAAAATGATATTATAATCATTTTACGTGTCTTAGTTAGTATATTATATCATTTCACGTGTCTTTTCTTTCTGTTATTATTTGATAATTAAGCCCTCACAAGTCCAAACTTTGAGGAAATGATCAACCCTGACGACTTTGACGAGAATCATGGGGATCTAACTACTGACAGGACATGCCTCTCTCAAGCATATTTTTTTAATACATGTTCCAACGGGTTAACTAGACCCAACTAGCATGTTCTGGTCTTCTATAGAAGTTTCCCGGTGGCCCAGCCACCCACGACATTGCAGTGCGTTGCGTGCACGTGAAAAGAATAACCTTATAAGGTGAAAGGAAATGCGAACAGTTTCATTACTTCAATCGTTATATCTTCAGGTTTGGTCGACTTGCAGATTACATGAAACTCTTTCAAATGTCTATGCGGGTCTTCACCAGTTAGACCATAAAATACAGGGAGTTTGTTTAGAAGGCATGAATTTAATTTGAATGGTACATTCAGATTTGGCAAATTTGTGCAAAGAGGCTCTTCCTTTATTGTGGGAGCAGATAACTCCCGAAGAGTTCGATTTTAATTTTGTGCAGCATTATTTGCATTGTGTTGATTGTTTTTTATCATTTCGAGATTTTCAAAAATGATAGGAGTAAAACTCCTTTTTGTTTGGACGTGTGGAGAAGAAGTTGAAGGTATAGAACTTGAAAAGGGAGTAGAGCTTCTTATCTGAGGAGATTCGAAATTAGAGACTAATTTTTTAACTTCAGATCCAGTTATCCTACCACTTCTTAAGTTCATAAAAATTCATATAAACTTCTTTTGATTTCAAGAATTTTTTTAAAAAAAAACCTTAGAATAGAAAACTATCAAGTTAAGTTTGATTGAATTGACACTCGTTACTGTTCCCTAGCAACGACGCCAAAAAATTTGATGCGAAGTCGGTCAACGTTGTAAATATGACTGCTTCCATGTTCGTCGCAAAACGTGTAAATTTGTTTTTACCCCGCTTAAGTTACTTATGTAGATAAAGAAGCAGGGGTCGATCTCACAAGGAATGAGAATGTCGAACTAAACACAACTTAAAATAATTTCTATCCTAAGGAAAGGGGTAAGAATAAAAAAAAAAAAACTAGTGGGAGGTGTGTTTAAACTGTTTAAAAGGAATAAAGTAAAACTAAACTAACTAATCAAAAGAAGATAAAATAGAGGTAGAATATAGAGTGGTTTACTAAAGTTGGGAGAAATATAGGGACGATGGTTGAATCACTTTGAGTCTCTTAGATCAATCATAAATGTTTCTGAATTTTAGATGTAATGATTAACATGGAATGACTGTAGTGAATTTTGACTTAACTCACTACGTTCTTAACTTCTAACTTCCAATTAGCTCGGATAGTTAAACTAACTCTATAGATCTAAATCATTTCAATTAGCTCAAACATGACTTAATCAAAAGAGTTGAATCATAATATGGAACTATCATTCATAACAATCATAGTAATTAACTTAAACTAATCATGTTACATGCATATGAAACCATTGATTGTATATGACAATTAGCTTAAATCATATTATATCAATCTGCTACTAACTAAAACCACTTAGCACGATTTATAGCTCTAAACTATATATATTAGGTGATCAATCTAATAAACACATGTTGTATAGTATTTCTAACTGGTTTCATGCAGCATTTTCATCATTAAACATCTCTGGTTTCTTTCATATATTCAACATCTCATGATGTAAGGTCATCAAAACTCATCAACACATCCCTACTAATGAACTACTCACACATAAGCATCAAACAAAGTATGGAGTAAAACATGACAATGTAAACAAACATTCTGCAGAGTTTAACAACTGAGAATAAAGGTTTTACAGTGCACGATGCGTTCCAAACTAATGTCCAAGGCTAAGCAACGTGTTTGCGAATCAAAACTTCTTGAAACTCCATCCAAGGCCTCTTCTCTTTGCGTCTCGCCTCCTTTGATCACCTTCGGCATTCCTGAGCTTTTCCTCCACTGTATTCTGCTTAAAAGAACCATAGGACACGTATTTATAGGCGTAGGTCGAGACCAGATCGATCCGATGACTGAAAATCAATGTTTTGCATCTGGGACAACGTCGCGGCCGCGATCATGGCAGTCACGCCCGCGACGGCTTAAAAATGTGGAAATGCTGAATAAATACCGTCGCGCCCGCGATGAAGGGATGTCGTGCCCATGACACCAGGCACGCCCGCCATTGGTGTCCTGTAACCTTAAAACTAATACAAAAAAATACTAAACAACTTTCAAAAATTCTAGAAACTTATACATTATATCTAAACATGATAATCTAACTAAACGATGTGAAACGTTGCTGTATTAACTCTCGAAACACGTGAAATGACGATGAATCTTGAAATCCAGCTTTTTAGGCTCATGACTTGCCATTTTCTTCATCCTTCTTCATTTTTGCTCCAAATTTCACGTCAATATGCCAAAAATATAAAAACACAGCAGTACCAACATTCCAAGACAGAAAGACACTAAAAACATAAAATAGACAATACAATAGGAATAAAACAAACATTTAGAATAAAAAAACCACTACAAAAAAATAGCAGTTTTGCTACGGAGGGAGGGAGGGAGGACACGTTCAAGCGACGTGTCCGGGACACGTTCTATAAGGCGCGTGTCGCCATTATAGAGGGGAGGGAGGACAGGGTGCGCTGGATGCCCCACGACCTCAAGATGCAGCTGCTGGAGACGCAGCTTACGAGCGATGAGTTTCTGAAATATTCATCGCTCGGCATCGAGAACAGAGCCAAGGGGACCGCGACACACACTCAGGGCAGTGTGTCGTCCGTTGCCATTGGCAAACAAATGGTAAGTTTCAAATATTTATTTTAGTTGAAATTGATTACTTTTAATTTATTAATTAGGTGTATAGGAATTATATTAATCAATTTATTTTGTATATTGTTTTAAACAGGAGACGGCGTTGAAGAGGAAGTCACGTCCCCAGAGCTTTTCATTCAGACTCACAAGAAGTCTGATGCTCTGGGAGTGGTGAAGACCATTCAGGCGGGGAAGTCCATCGCGGACATTCCCCTAGTAGACGAGCCTGCTTTGCAGTTTCGGATAAGTCAATTATATGGCCTTTGTTTAAAATTATTAATTCTGATCTTATTCGTTCGATAAAATATTAACACGGATGTTGTAACGCCCCGGCCAAATCCTTACTACCGGGACATCACCAAGAACCGCTCGCCAGGCTGACAACTGGCCCCACAGACCAACACTAGTCCTTTCAGTGCGCTTTGGCCTCACTCGCGCACACCCTGGAAAACTTCCCAGGAGGTCACCCATCCCAACATTGCTCCACGTGAAGCACGCTTAACTGCGAAGTTCTAAAGTGATGGGCTACCTAAAAAGAAGGTGCACCTTGTTAGTATAGGTAGTACTATCAAACCATTTAAGTATTTCTTTAGGGTATTACATACACCCCCACTTAAAGAACGCATCGCCTTCGTTGCGACTTCAAGCACCACACACAGCCCCATAACCTTCCCCTGCTAGGGGGCTGACCTGGACCTCTTGTCCACAGGTCCAGCACGCAGTCGCAGGGTTGCTCTGATACCATACTATAACGCCCCGACCAAATCCTTGCTACGTGGTCGTCACCAAGAACCGCTCGCCAGGCTAACAACTGGCCCCACAGACCATCACTAGTCCTTTCAGTGCGCTTTGGCCTCACTCGCACACACCCTGGGAAACTTCCCAGGAGGTCACCCATCCCAACATTACTCCACCTTAAGCACGCTTAACTGCAGAGTTCTAAAGTGATGGGTTACCGAAAAGGAAGGTACACCTTGTTGGTATAGGTAGTATAGTCAAACCATTTAAGCATTTTCTTGGGGTATTACACATGTATTATTTACAGGATTCATACTTTGAGCGACTCAGTTAGATGTCTGAGTCGCAGATAGATGAGTCGGTAGATCCCGAGGCTGTGCATACACAGTCTCAGGCCGTGGCTGATCAAGCATTCTTGGAGGTGTCCCGCATCGACAAAGGAAGGGTCTCCGGCATTGGCTTAGCTGCGAGCCAGATATATCCGCGGTCCGTCCTCAGCGCTGCCTCTAGAGGTCGTTCTGCATCAATCACGGGGATTCCAAAGGACTACTTCCAGCTGAAGGAAGAAGTCCAAACCCTCCGTCAGAGTCAGACGAGGAT
Organism: Drosera spatulata; assembly: GCA_035668315.1. NCBI lineage: Eukaryota > Viridiplantae > Streptophyta > Magnoliopsida > Caryophyllales > Droseraceae > Drosera > Drosera spatulata. The sequence continues at coordinate 13,127 of JAOVYX010015036.1, read as the reverse complement.
GGAGCAGCAGCTGGACCCCCTCTTCAGGAGGTTGGGCGGGGATCCTTCCACTTGTCAGACTGAGGCCGGCCGACCATTTCCTTCGAGACCGTCTCCGGACGATGACTCCAAGGCTCCTGAACAACGGGATGTTAGATTAGCTGGCCATTGACGGCTTTGAAAATACAAAAATGATGTATTTCGTTTTTTTAGGATTATGTAAACTATTGATGAGATGTTTGAGACCGGTGGTTTATGTATTTCTTCAGATTTTTGTGATTTCGATTTATTTGTTTTAATCTAAAATCAAAATTAACTATGGATTTCCGTAACTAAAATGACATATTTCTGGGGATGATTTAGCTACGGAATTCCGTAGCTAAAAGGATATAAATTTAACGACGGATTCCGTCGCTAAGTTGATATCCTATCAGCGACGCAATCCGTCGCTAAGTTGTTATCATTTTAGCGACGGAATCCGTCGCTAATATTGTGTTCTCCGAAAATTTAATTTTAGCGACGGAAAAGTCAATCCGTCGCTGATTTTTCAAATTTTAGCGACGGATCCGTCGCTGAATTATGTTTTGACGACGAAGTTTTTAGCGACATAGACTGTTTTCGTCGCTAATATATTTTAGCGACGGATTTGTTCGTTTTAGCGATGGAAAAATTCCGTAACTAAAACAATGAATTTTTGTAGTGATAATCTCCAACCCATTCTAGTACTTTCTTTAGCATATGTTATGATAAGATTATTTGATATCATTCATGCATTACCATCACTAGTACTTTTATTTACGAACATAATAGTTTATTTGAAAAGTATAGTTCTGCATACAGATGAATTTACTGTTTATTTGCAAAGCATTATTCTATATGATTAGATTTATTATAATCTCAGCAATATGGTCACACTAAACATGTCAGATAGTATCCCAATCCCGAATACAACGCTATATGATCATATATTTACGTTTAATATCTTGTTTTTATTTGTAAGGATTATATGTCACATATACATTTTTAAATTTAACACCAGTAAGAAGAAAGCGGGAAGCAAAAAGCAGGAAATAGAAAGCAGAAAGGAGGAAGTAAAAAATAGAAAGTAGAAAACAGAAAACAGAACAGTCATATCACGCATACTCTATATGCCTCCACCTGCTTAAAGCGCATACACACACGCATGTAACCCTAGCCTGCACCTCCTTCACCTTAATATCACGCGTAAAACTGCTTTACATACCCATATACACATATATGGCGGATATCTTGTTCGATATGCACATCATATTCTTTAACCACTTTCATATGCACATCACGCCGCAACACACATATACCCAGTAACATGAACAAGCCACGCCTTGCCGTCGTCCCGCTGCTGGTATTTGTACCCCGACGTCGCTGCAGCCTTAGTGACACGAATACGACAGTGATAAGTCAAGTGACCATGAGCAAGCCTAAAGTCTCGATCTTTTGATGAGAAAACAGTCGGAGCACGTTACCCGTGATGTCCCGAGACTGTCTTGACGTCCGTCTTTCCCTTGCCGGTGTTCGTCCTTCGCCGATGATGACGATGGTGGCGTTTGGTGATGGTGGCTCGTGTGACAAGCTAGGGAAGGATAGGGAATCTTGACGTGCTGTGAGACGACAACGACGATGAGTTTGTGATGTGGTATGAGCTCCTGGTGGTAACGGTTGATGATGGTGGTTGGGGAAGGCGTGGAAGGTGGTGGCTGTGGCGCGAAGGTGACAACGATGGGGGCCAAGAGATAATAGTGAGGCCGTGACGATATGGTGGTGGTGAGCTCTTGGTGTTGGCGATGATATGGGATGATGGTGGCTGCGGTGGCACTGGTGGGCGGCGATGGTGGCTGATGGGAATAAGAACAAGACGCGAGATGGTTGGTGATGGAAGTGTCTCAGGTTTTTGATTATCAAAAGAAAAGGAAAACGGCGTAGGTAGCAAGTGGGTGTGTTTTTTTAGGAGTTCGCAATACTTTTCGTGGGAGTTAGCGTTATTTAGCTTGCAATATCTCCCAAAATGAGCTTCTTTCGGTATATTATTTATTAATATTTTATAGTATTAATTTATTGATAATTTATTTATATTGATATAATTATTTTAAGAATAATTATATAACATCTCATGTAATAATTCATTATTTATGTGATTAAAGTTGTTAGTCCTTACGCGTAACGTTAATAACGTTATTCGTTCGTAATATTTGTTGACGCGATTATTTAATCGTCCCAAATATTTCATCATTATATTTGATTTAATAAGCAAATATTTTTTTGTTTAAATCTATAACTCTTAAGGGGGACTATTTTAGATTCGTAACGTTCGTTACTTAACGCATCTGTAGGTGTATTATTTAAATATACTTATTATATATATATATTTTATATTCATTTAAAAAAATTCGAATATTACAGATAGAGAACCCAAATAAAGTCTAGACCCCTCAACTTTCACACAGAGGTTCCTGCAAAAAGTAACAACTTTCTCCCTAATTCGACTCGGGTCAAAGCATAATCCTTCTTCCAACTTGAAACAACGAAGAGCAATTCCCCGTTCTTCTGATCTTAGTAAAGGTATGAAAATATTTTATATTACGATCATCATCCCTAAGCCATTGACTTCGTGATTTTTGTCGTCAAAACGAGACCCTTCTCCTTTGTCACTCCCACAACGACGCTATGAATTCCTTTTTCCAGAGACATTTCCTATCATCTAGCCTTCCTTGTTCACCATCCAAATCAAGCTTATCAATTCCTTCCTCGATCACTTCAATACGACGATCAATGTTCCCAAAGCAATCCTTATTCCATCGTGCCAATAGTTATTTTAATCCCTTAAACTTAAGATCTAGCAAGCCTGTCCCATTTGCTTTGGAATCTAATTTCAACCACTATTCCTTCATCTTCAAAAATCCATGATGTCTCGGCCAATAGTCCAGAAATCGAAACGATTTTGGACCCAGTTGAGATCAGAGCATCGGATGAACAACGGACAATGATCAAACAAGTCCCGTCTCAGCCCACGTTTTAATTTACAAGATAAGCTTGTTAATGAAGCTGATAAAATGTTAAGCCGTTAAGAAAAAGACGACAACCCATATGCTCTTGTCAAGTAGGTTGATTGAAGAAATTCATTCATAGATCACATGCAAGTAAAATCTACACAACCCTTTGGTGCTGTGTCTGCTTGAAAAAGAACTTGACGTGAAAAATGGAAAATTAATGATGGAAGAAAATCTTTGGATGAAAAAGACATCGATCGATCGTGTGTTGCCCTCGCTACATATCAAAGACCTTAGGTCAATCATTAAATAGCCCAAATCGCAGAAATCATTGACCAACTTTTTTATTGTAACGTGTCAAGTGCTTTATGGTACATTTCGTTGGGCCAAACATATTAGAAGTTCACACTCGCACGAGACCTCAAAGCCCCAAACTAGATTTTTTATACTTTAGAAGTTTAAATGTCTTTACATGATGATACTTAAGAAGTTTTAAATAATGCAATGATTTTCAGTATTCTAGATGATGTATATGCCCTTGTTCGATTTGTTTCCGTTTGATCCCCACACAATGTATGCTTGTGGTTATTATGTTTGACCATTTTAAAGGTTCCTTTTCTTTTGAATTTAGGTCCACCAAACCGGTTCCTTTATCTTTTGTATCCTAGAATCATGATTTTGAAAGATTATCGGTTGTAACTCAAAGTGGATTCACATTGAAATTGTAATTAAGATAGTTAAGCATTGTTTAGATTTTTTTTAAAGTTCAATCAAAAGATCGTGATTATGGAGGTAAAGATATTAGAAAGGTTTCATTGATTCGTGCATTGATACACACACTGGTGAAATGTACGCAATCTTGTGCAAATAATGCAATCCAAAAATTGTTTCCTGATGCTATATGAGATGTTGATCACCACCACGTACTTAGGAGAAAAGGGTTATTTATTTCTCAAGAGACATTCAATCCATTTCAATAGGATTAACTAACCAAACCAACACCAACTCCCGGATACTTAGTCGGCAACGACTTTTGAAACAAACTAATCAAAGCTCAAATAAGTACAGATTTACACTTTTAAAATCTACTAATTATTAGGTTTAGGTTACCCCTTTCTATGCTAACAATTGCTAATGCTAGCTAGATCTCATCTATATACTACCTGCATTAACCCACCCAATATGAAATTAAAAGAAACCGATGAAAGAAGTGAAGAGAGGGGGCCAAGCAGGGTAGACCAATATTATTCCTTTGATTTACTAGGCTTCCAAACAAAGTATCGGTCCCTCATCCAAGTTACACATATTGACATGTATTTTTTTTTTATTAAAATTATAATATTTTGATTATGTATATATATCGAGATGAATTTTAATCCATCTTACGGAATGATCAAATAATTTTTTTTTATTTTAGTAAAACACTAATGATAATTCTTGATGTGTAGTATAATGTGGATTTAAAAAATTTATTTTTATATCATCTAATGATAAAATAAAACTAATCAAAATATATATAAAATAATATTAAAATTTAAAATATTATATCTTTCGTGAGACAGAGAGAATAATTTGATACAAATACTACTCCACTAGTATTGCTTAAGTTTTCTCCCTCTATCATCATAATAGGAGTAGTTCTTATTGAGAGACTAAATGGCTTTATTTCTAACTATGCTCACGTATATTTGTAGCCAAGCAAGAAGCAAATACGAAAGGAACTAATGTTGTTTGCTTTTGGGTTATTTCAACTTGCGGATCCTTCTTGCAAGCTGTAGTTGCAATAACACAATAGATGATCCTGTTACTATGAGATTGTCTCAATAGCACCCATGCTATACTCTTTAGAAAATGTTAGGATAAAAAAGCAGCCTAATCATGCTTAAAGACCAATTATTGATGTGATATAATTGCCTCGTATCTTTCTCATTGTCCACTCAAATTTTGGTAGAAAAAACCATAGAGGTAATGATAAAAGCAATAAATTAATCAAGTCTCATAAATAATTATCTAGTGGTAACGGGATTAATTCTTCAATCTTCACTATGCTTTAGGACACTTTTAAAAAAGAGTGAGGAAGGAGTGGCTAGAATAAGTTAAGAAATACTACTAGTACAAATTTTAAGAAGTAATTTTGTGGATTAAATGGCAAATCCAAAGTCAACTAACTGTTTTGGTGCCATGGATGACGCATGCAGGTGGAGACACCGAGATATGCCCCCAAACACATTCGTGTAGCACTGTAGTAGCTATTGGACTACTGGCTTACTAGATTACCCCTTCCTACACCCCCTCCTCCAATTCACCCATCAAAAATCATAAGCCCAAATGAAAAGGTCTAAATTATACTGCTAAGCAATCCTTCCCTCAATAATGTGATCATTGGTCGACATTCCTTCATCGGGAACTAACTATGTATATTTTATTCCTTTTGAACTCAGTATTTAACGGAATTATCGTGATTGTTGCTTTTGTTTGTCTTTTTGTGTTTTAGGAGTTGGATTTGTTGATGATTAATTTGTTTACTTATATAAGGCTAAGTTAAACTTTGTTACCTATTGTGCTCACTGTCCTAGACAAAGAGAATGAATGTGGTGGAGAAGTATGTGGTGCAATGAGGTTTAGATAAGGGTTCTCCCATAGGCTTATAGCATAAGATTAGTTTTAGGAACATGCTTTGAATTGATTGTTACCACAAAGGATCCATCGAGATTCTCCCAATGAGTATTACAAAGTGATTAGCACATAAGATTTGTAGTCTCTTGTGCCCTCCAAGACTAATCACATTAGACCATGGCAAGGCCTACGCATGTTGAAGTTAGACAAGAATTGAACAAGAAGAGCAGGTAAAAAAACGACTAGATAAGTTTTCAATCAAATCAACTAGCTAGTTAACTTTGATAAAGAATGGAAGGAAACATATCCATATAATCCCGTGAAATACAGGATGTGGGGAAGACGTCTCTGAATGACAAGATGATATACGCAATCTTATCCTTATTTTTCATATAGAGATTGTTTTCTGATATTCTCAAATGTCGAATCTTTAACCTCATGATTAGAAGGGGAGTGACTTATTACAATCATGTGTCGAACCCGTAGCTAACTCTAATGAAATCATTAATGTTAGGAAGATACAAATAATATTTTCAAACTCATAGTATGAGGTTTTTACAATTGCTGTTAATTTACGGGATTTGAATTTATATAAAAATGCCCTACAATTTATTTACTCAAGGAAGGACGAGACTTGAATATTGTCTAATGCTTCAAGCCCACCATTGGTTCAAGCCTTGATTGCACAGGTATCATGGTCCTTAGACTAATTACATTAGATTACCCACTCATAAGGTTGTTCTTGAGTTCGTTTTAGATTGCGTTGACCTACAAGATTATGAAAATCATTCAAAAATTTATGTCACCAATCACAAAATCTAGCTTATATATGATCATCCATATAGCACAACGACATGTGTTTAACTCTACTTTTTAGGTTAAGATACTGCGGACAAGATTCAACATAATATGATGAAATACAGGATCTAGAAAGGAACGAACCCTCATCTAATTTTTTCTTTTATTCCGTTTTCTATGGTTACATACTAAAACAAAGGAACAAATTGGATTGAATAGTACTAATCAGTGTCCTACAAATGCAAAACGATCAGCAAGGCCAGTGGGATCGGAACTTAAATTCCAAAACAGAAACAGAGGAACCAAAAAACAGAACATCTCTGTGTGTCCTCTGCCTTGCTCAAGCAGAAAAATATATACTGTTGCAAAAGGAATCAGATAACGGTTTTCATGTACTGCAGGTGCAATATTATGAATACTTGTACGTTCAATGACATATAATTAAATGAATGTTTGGTCCCATTGAAGCAAGGTGCTGGCAACACTGGTGCTATTGCTAGCTAGCTGCTTTGCCTTCATGGTGCAACCAAACATGGATTGTATAGTATAGCAGGGGAGACACTTATCATAAATATTATGTGACTGTTACATGGTATGTGCTTGTACATTTATACTTCATACTTGGGGTCTTCCATCATCTGCATCGGCGGAACGTTGTCTGGTTGGTTAGCGATGGAACGACTTATGTCACGATGATGCATACGTTGCATATCTAATATATAGTGCTGATATTGAGCGATAGTTCGGTCCTGCTTTACGCTAATGGGTTGTAAAATTGACGAGTATTTTGTGCTCCGAATAGGTGTGAGTTATACAATATATGAGGGGACAGTCAAGAAAAATTAACTCAGTAATTCAACATCTTAAGGACTGTCCATACTAATTTCACACTCTGTCTTTTCTTACGAAGAAGATAAGATAAACGAATAATGTCTCGTATAGTATGGTGATGAGGTCGATATCCGGTCCGGAAAGGATGTCGGGGAGATAGGGAGAGGTACAAGCAATAAATCAAAGGGGTGATGAATGCTTATCCCATATCAAGTAATGCACGCCTTATAATGAGGATGATCATCAATTCATGATATTTAATGGTACGATACATAATGCACTGCGACGAGGAATAATTGAAGCATGCAAGTATCGTATATATATCCTCTCATCGATGGATCCCAGATGTCGATCGGTTAGATTTTTGTGTAAATGTGACTAGCTACCTTGGTGGTGTTTCTTCAATCTCTCTGCTTGTGTTTTTTCGTTGGCGGGGTAAATTGGGCATTGAGGGTCAAATACAAAGAGTATCATGGTACCTTCATTTATGGGTTCTTTTAATTTAATTTTCGTTTTCATCATCATTTTATCACGTACGTGATCATTTAATTCAATGTGGTCCTCTCTCCTTTGATGTTGGTAGTTGGTCATCTTTTTGTGCGAAAAAATGTTTGTGCCTTGGAAGAACACAAGTGATATGAACCAAAATTGGGTTTTTATTTTTCCTTCTTATCTTTCATTAACTCTTCAAGCACCATGGCAGTAACATTTGGCTGGGTTGTTAAGATCAAGTGTCAACGACGACTTATCATATAGGGTTCAACATTTGTTCACTACATGATCAGAAACAAATTATTATAGAAAAAGGGAATTGGTTGTTAACAACATGTAAGTTGTATGAATCAATCTGGGTCGATTTAGTGATGTTCGACTCAACCTTCTTCTTGAAAGTCTTGGATTCGAATCCCACTAACCGTTGATTTCGATCAAAGTTTTACCCGATGCTAGTGGGGGACGCCTTGCCAGTTGTGTGCTGATAGAGCACATTCAACGATGGAGATTTTTTTAAATTATTTTTGTTTTTAAAATTTTCTAATCAATTAATCTCCATCATCCATTAATCCCTAATAACACATAATGTTAACATCATATTATATTTTCTTAATTATTATCTATATTAAAAGAGAAAATATAGTATCTCAACCTTCTCATATTCTGACAAAAGTATTACTCAGTACTATGCATATTGGCTGAAAAGATTACACGAGTGACAACATTGAAGGTCAACAACTCATCACATATGCAGCTACATACATATAGCTGAGAGCATATAAAGTGAGTGTAACACAGGGTTTAATTTGTCCCTGAGCGCACCCCCTCCTTCCATTTCCCATGTCCATGATAATGAGAGTATATCTACCGGCAAAAAAGCCTGTGATGAATTTACAAACCCCGGCCAATGGGCTAGCTTAGCTTATAGCTACATGACATGAACTCCCATGCCTTTTTACTAGCTAGGCTATATATCCAGCCCCATGCCCCTAGCATTTTTTTTCCTATGTAAACAATGGATTTATTAATCTATTTTATAATCAAAAAAATAAATTTATTTATTATTGAGTTAATTTTCCAATATCCTTTTTGTTGGAATATATACCAAGGAAACAAATTGCGATATTGGGCTGAACTCATGCTCGTGTAGTAGGCCAGGCCTGGAGGTGGACCCAAATCCACCGGACCCCTCGCTGTGTATTAGATTTAGAGTAAATGGTAGCTTATCAATGTCGGAGGGGAGAGTAATTAAACTTGGTATGTTTATAAGATTTCACGACTCAGAATCAAAACTTTATTCTTATAAACATGAAAATCGATTTTTGTTATTGATAATTTGATACATTTTTAATTTATCTAAAGAGTATTTATATACATACTTTTTTTGTTTCATATTAATCAAAATGTTTTGTCCCGACACGTGAATTTATGCATGTGCTGAATTTATATAGATTTTAATAAACAAAAAATATTTTTTATGATAATAAAATTTACTGTAACGATTGAGAGAATGTACTATAACAGATGATATTGATTTGATTTTTTTAATGTTAAAAAATTATTAAAAAACAAAATTTTCATTTATTTTGGACCATTACAAAAATATTTGGATTAATATGAAACAAAAAAAATAATAATTTATACGCGATGAGTTGAACCTAGAAATTTAGAATCATACGCCGGGGAGGATATACTCCGATGAAGGGAAAGGAAGAAACGCCGATAATCGGAGTGAGAAAAAGAAAATGAGAAGAAAAAGTAATTGGATGAGTTGATATAATATAAACAAATAAATAGCATTGATGTTTTCATATTTTTGTAGGAAAAAAGTTTTTAAATATGGTAATAATATAATTTAGTTGAAACATTCCAATTCTAAGTTTGATTTCACACGATTATTAATATATGTATTGATTTCGATAGTTTTGTGGTTTTATCCATATGAGTGTAGAAAAAAATTGTAAATGGATGAAAAAAAATAATAAAGAAGATGATGTGATATAAAGTATAGGTAATTGAGATTTTTTGAAACTAAATTAATGTCATTTATGAAAATATACATGAGACATTAATTTTAATAATATGTTATAATTTATCTGAAACGAAAAAAATATGTGATTATTATATCTCAGTTTGGATTTTATTTAAATCGATTCCACGAAATGATAAGGCAAGAAATGAAACAAAGTTATGACATGAGATGAGGAATTCCATACATATCTTTTCATCTGTTGTCTTGTGTGTGGTTTGGTTTTTTTTTTTTTTTGGGAGCTGAGTAAAAACATCATTCTTCTCTTAAAAATGATTTTTGCGGTCGAAATGGTTTACATTGCATCATCGATCTCATAATAATGACTCACTAAAGAATGCAGATCTTTGTCTGCTGAAAATGTTCTCATTTAAATTAGTACTCCATTTGATTGGACATTATAATTACACTCATGTTGCTTCTTGCGATGGAGAAATCGACCGTGAACACTTTGGATACGGATATTTGCGTGTGTTAGATCCTCTCATTCTCTCAGTATTTATACACTTGTGATAAATAAAGTGACAAAATTGATAGACTTTTTAAGGTTGGAAACATTGAACCAAAATAATTGCTGAACACTTAAATAATGCATTCTACTTGCATGTGCATAAGTGATTATTTTGTCTAAGTTTTAATGTCAAATTCAATCCTCACTCCCACCATCCTCGAGCATACTTATCTCTGTACTACTAACACGTGATTGTTGAAAGAAACTAAACTTTGATTCAAGTCAAACTATTTTTCTCGTTTATTCTGTTCAAACTACGATATTATGATAAATTTATAATAAAAATTGATCGAGTTACAAATCATACACCAAAAATCATCTTAATTTATTCTAATGTGTATTTATTTTGTTGAAGTTGTAACCATAATTAGGAAACTAAACCAACGGGAATTTTTAGAATGATGAGTACCATGGTACCATGCCAAGGGAGTTAAACACCCGTGGAAACATTGGTTGATTATTCCACCCACCATATTTGAAAAAATGATGCAATGTGCAGTGCAGGGGAGTGCAAAATGGCCATGAATGTAATGGAATGTAAAACTTGAATTTAATGAGGCATATAACCGTGTCTAGCTAGCAGTGCAGGGGAGGAATTAAATTGAATGCTCGCGGGGCCAAAGGGGGAGTTGAAAAAATAATCAGAGTGGGGCAATGTATTTACTCAATATAAGTAGAAAAGGGAGCATTCGAACTAGTAAAAAAAAGTTTAACATCCAATGGTTTAAGTGACTTGAAACTTACATCTTCTTAACCAGACTAGATCTATATCAATGATAATTTTTATATCATGAATGACATAAACATATTTTAGTTTATTTATTATTGTAAATTTTTATCTTATTTTTATTTTGATTTGGTTTTTATTTTTAACATATAGATTTGGTATAATATGATTATCTTTAATACTAAAACATATTAATGATGTTTGTTAATGATTTGACTCAAATCTTTCATATGCTTAATAATAATGATGTTTTTAATAATCATGTATAAATCAATAAATTGATATGTTTAAACCAATAAAAAATTAACATAAATATAGAAACTAATCAATAAAAAGATGATATATGAAGAATTAACAAAAAAATTCTCTATAGTTATATTATATATTTATGATGATTTCGATTTTGAGTTATGTGGATTGAAAAAAACTTGTGTGGAAGAGCCTTGTCCCACTTATGCTAATAGTTGAAGACGCGCATAATTTGAAGGATCATTAGTATAAGCAGTACAATCATTCTTGTTGAAAAATAAACCGTCATTCTTGTTAATCATATAGCCCCATCAAAATTACAACGTTCGTATATATGATTTAAAAAAAATTATATTTTTTCATTTCAAATAAATTACGATGTGTTTACTTGTCACGAAGATTAAAAAATTCATTGACTTTACTGAATTTTACTATGATATTTTTTGATTTTAGGAGTAAGAAGTAGAGTAATAATTATGAATAGATAAAAAAAGAATAATTAAAATTATGAGTGAAAAGAGAGAGAAAAAATAGTGATGATGAAGGTGATATGATATAAAATAAGGGTTCAAATAGATATCTATTTATATATATAAAGTTAATTTTGTCTTTCTTGATACCAAAATTTGATTTACCTTGATATCAAATTTATTAGGTGTTGCATTAATGACATAATATTTATGATTTATATTTAATATACATCATTTCTAATGTCTTTTTATTATCTCATACATACATAATTGTTTCATTATTATAAAATCATCAGAAGATAATAACTACTTAAATAATTTAACACCATCACGGCATAGGATTCTCAAATAAAATTTTCTATGTGATTTAAAATAAATATATATAGTTATCAATAATATTTTCTGATGTATATAATGTGAATTACATAAATAGTGTTATAATAAATCATATTAAAAACTTGTTTAGATAGAACAAAGTTGTCAAATTCGGTAACGCTGTAACTTATGTGGGACATCCATGTTTAGTAATGTATTATAATTTATTTGGGACGACGAAAATATTATGAATTGAATCATCAATGGGACAATCACTACAAAAATATATTGTTTTAGTTACGGAATTTTTCCGTCGCTAAAATATATTACCGACGGAAACAGTCCGTCACTAAAAATCTCGACGCTAAAACATAATTCAGTTACGGATCCGTCGCTAAAATGATCAAAATCAGCGACGGATTGACTTTTCCGTCGTCAAAATTAAATTTTCGGGTGTATAATATTAGCGACGGATTCCGTATCTAATTCTTCGCCAGAAGTATGTCATTTTAGCGACGGAAATCCGTAGCTATTTTTGATTTTTGATTAAAAAAATAAATTGAAATCATAAAAACCTGAATAAATACATAAACCATCTACCGGTCTCAAAAATCTCAAAAATAGTTTACATAATCCTAAAAAAACGAAATACATCAATTGTTTGTATTTACAAAGCCGTCAATGGCCAGCTAATCGAAAATCCCATTGCTCAGGAGCCCCGGAGTCATCGTCTGGAGGCGGTCTTGATGAAGGAAATGGTGTGTCTGTAGGCGATCAGCCATGGCATGAGATTGTGACTGCGCAACCTCGGGATCCACCAACTCATCCATCTGCGACTCAGACATCTGACTGAGTCGCGCAAAGTATGAATCCTGTAAACAATACATGAGTGTTAGTCTTTTATCCAACAATAAGTTCTGAATTAATAATTTTAAACAACGGCTCAAGAGATAGACTTACCCAAAGTTGCGAAGTAGGCTCGTCTACTAGGGGAATGTCCGCGATGGACCTCCCCGCCTGAATGGTCTCCACCACTCCCGGAGCATCAGACTTCTTGTGAGTCTGAATGAAAAGCTCGGGGGATGTG
>JAOVYX010015035.1:0-29528 GCA_035668315.1 Drosera spatulata | reverse complement strand
GTCGCTAAATAATATCTAAAATGAAGAAAAATTATTAATTTAGCGACGGAATCCGTCGCTAAATTATTAATGAATAAATTAAAATTATGTATTTAGTTACGGAATCCGTCGCGAACTTTCTTTAAAAAATTTATATTTTAGCGACGGATTCCGTCTCTAAAAATAAACGTTCATTTTCTTTTTCCAATTTTTGAATTTAACAGATTAGCGACGGAATCCGTCGCTAACTAATGCTATTTTAATTACTTTTGATAATTTTAAATAATTAAACATGTAGCGACGGAAAGTCTTTCCGTCGTTAGATTTTTGCACTATGGCGACGGATCCGTCGCTATTTTAGGTTTAGCGACGAGGCTTTTAGAGACCGAAGAGTCCGTCGCAAATATAGGTTAGCGACGGATTTTGTTCAGTTAGCGACGGATTTGTTCCGTCGCTAAATACTTGTTTTTTTATAGTGATTATAGCAATTATTCGATCTCTCATCATGAACCAATAATTATCTACTTAACCTATACTGAATCGTCTGTATCATACTTGCAACAATATTGAGATTCCGGAAAGGAAAGTACATATTGAAATTGAAAAATGATATGTCTTTTATTTCAGCATCGCACCTTGCTGCATGTCTTACATATCGATCGATTTATTGTATCCGTTGAAATGAATTCGATCATGAGTTAGCTCGATCGCAGGGTAACATCTATGCGTTCTCATGAAAAGGAGACGAGGGAGAGACGGCTTCCATGAACTAATTATCTGATTCAAGAGCGCCCATCGAAGAAGGTGACAAGCATATCTCCAAGTCGACGCTCCCTTCGCCCTCATAACCTGGATACCCTGTAACTTTCCCGTCAAACTTGTTGGCATAAACACTGAGAACAGCCACTGCTTTGCCTAGTCCGAATTGGTTACCATAGATATGAAATATCGGCGAACCTCCCACCATCACGATCTTGGGGTCGAAGAATACTCCGAGCCGATGAACAAAAGGAGATTTCATCAACACCTCACAGGTCTGTCGAATGGCTCTGTCATTGTGACTGATCACGGCACTGGTGAAAGGATATCGGACACTCTCCAATCTACAAAAGCGTGTATCTCCAGGGCCTTTCGACGGGTCAATGAAGATGGAGCAAGAATGCTCGTCTTCATGACCGTCGTGGAGAGGCGCCCGGCCAGGGGATAGAAGTCGTCCAGGGCGAGGGCCAGGGAGTCCTTTAGGGTAGCCAAGAGAGCAAGGATGTTGGATTCGTTGTCGTGTTCATGATTGTTGTTGTTGAAGAGGAGACCTTTTTGGATGTAGTGAATGGACAAAATTGCTAGATTGAGTTGCCCCAAGAAAATGGGAGTCTTGTTTGAGTTGGTTAGTTCATGTTTTGGTCTGATGAAGCAGGGATTGGGATCAGCTGCAGTTGTTGTGGTGTGAAGCATCAGGATCATCATTGAATCAAAGATCCAATGATCGAGAGAAATTGTTTTTATTTTTTAATTGAATTTTTTTATGAATATAATTTTTTATGAGATTATTTTTATTAATTTTTTTTAAGTTTTATTTTTTTAAGATTACTATTTTTTTAGTAAGATTTATTTTTTTCTGTTTTTTTAATATAAAAACAATGAACAGCATTGATGTGCTGCTGTTGGAATCCCGCAGCCGAGGATCCACGTCCGATGAAGCAGTCTGAGATTATTGCTACTATAGGCGAACCCATCTTGAGGGAAAACTATGGTTTTGGCGCTGGAAAAGTCGGTTGTTTTGTTTGAGTGATCGATGCAAAGGAATAAATAGATTTTTTTATTTTTTTTGGGAATAAATTAGGAAAATTGCTAATCGTCCCTCAAACTCACACCCCACGCTGGGTCCTTTTTTTTTTTTTTTTCAAATTATACTTTCTTACATAATATTTAAAATCATTTATAATTTTAATTATATATATATATATATATTAAATATTAATATATATATATTTAAAATCTATACATCAATATCTATAAAATAAGATTAATATTGAATATAAAAAATATATTTAAAAAAATATTTCCTTCGTTCCATAATAATTATAACGTATACGTATGTGATAATTATCAATAATTTCTACTCGTATTTTCGAAGTTGTATTGCATACATTCGATGCAAATATTTCGACTTATTTTACTCATTTGTCATTGAGGTCTCCTTCAATTGAAGTTCAAGAATATCGTGAAATAGCTATTGTCTATGTCGAGAATCATTTTATTCAACTATTTTTACATTCTCATTATCCTATATCTCCATTGAGGACCGATAGTTATGCAATTCGTCGTGAACTGTGAAATAAAGTGATGAACATCAATTCATGTGGTAGACAATATTTTGGAGGAACGATTGAATATGATAAAATTTGTATGTGTTTTAGTATTATTAATATGTATTTATTTATAATATAATGAATTTTTTATATTTAATATTGATCTTATTTTGTAGAAATTGATGTGTAGAGTTTAAATATATATTTATTTTTAATGTTTAATATATATATATATTAAAAATTATAAATAATTTTAAATATTACAAAAAAAAAAAAGGATGAATTAACAAAAAAAAAAGTAAATGGGGCATGGGGGGTGAGGGGGATTTGCAGCGCCCGTAAATTAGAGGACTTCGATGACCAATTTTATGAGGAAAATGGGATAAACAAGAGAGTTAGGTGCCTTCAAAAAAAAAAAAAAAAAAGAAAAAGGAAAAAAAAGGAGAGTTAGGTGGGTAAGTCGCCGCATGGCATTATGTGAGTTACTATTAGGACCATAGGTCTCTACATCTCATAGTTTGAAAAAGAATACTCCCTCCCGTTTCAATATATGGACATAATCTAATATATATATTAAATTTATATAAAATTGATAAAGAAAAAATATTTTTGTTATGGTGGTTGTGTTTATTGTAACAATCGTGAGAGGAGATAATGAATGTATTCTAACGGATGATAATTGTTTTGGTTTTTTTTATGTGAAAAAGTTACTAAATGTGATACGTTACATATATTTTGGGATGTGTACAAATGTTATTTATATTATGGAATGGAGGGAGTAGAATAATTAGGATTTAATTTTTCGTTAAAAACTATTCCCTGCATCTCAGATAAATTACAATGTATTGACTTGACACACTTATCAAGAAATGCATTGATTTTGTGATAATATACTTCGCTATCTTTGTGAGTGGGGGTGAAGAAATTGTGAATGCATGAAATAAAGAAAACGTAATGAAAGAGAAAATGATATAATATAAAATATGGGTAGTTTGGATTTTTAACATTCAAAAGTTACTTATTATGAAAGTGTTGTAATTTATGTGGAACGTCTATTTTTAATAATGTGTCGTAATTTATCTGAGATATAAAAAGTATTACTCCTTCCGTTCTATAATTCTTACAAAACTTATTATTTTAAGTCGTGTCATAAATCTTATAACATTTATTTTATTTTTTTATTTGAAAATAATTTTATATTAAAATAGTCACCTCCACTACACTCTATTATTTCTCATCCCTCATTCTTTTTTATGCTTTCGAGTCAAATTCATCATTATCCTTAAAAATCATAATATATTAATAAAAAAAATACTGAATTCAAAAGCTTAAGCCATAAATAACGAACCATGATATAGGACTCTAGCTACAACCTATTAACATGACCCGACCCGAACAACCCTCGTTCAAAAGCTATCATTTCAGTCACCAAACCGCCACGGCACGAATCCAAAGCCGCTGCTCAGCCGCCTCCGCCGCCGCGGCTCTCTGTCACCGCTCCACCCCGCCGCCTTCTTCTCCGAACTTCCTCTAGCCGGCTACTCTTCACTCTCCCAAATAACTCAACGACTGGATTCATCGATTGTTCTGTTGATTTTTGCCGTGTTTGTGTTTTGGGATTAAGAGTGAAATGGGTTCGGCGAATATAAGGGACCTGTTGACTTGCTTCAGCCCTTCCCTCGATTTCTTCGCTGTTTCGTCCGGCGATGGCCGCATCAAGGTAATCTCTTTTGCCCAAATGTCTGTGAAGGGGTCTGATTAGGGTTTACTAGGGTTTAGAGGAATAGGTATGTGCAATCTTCTGTGGTAGACGGCTGTGAAAGTACGCGTATTTCAACTTGTTTATTATTCCAACCTAATGGAATTCGTTTAATGGAAATTTAGTTAGAACGCTGTACTGCTGCTTCGAATGCAAATGTGGTAGAGAATCCAGTAACTATGGAATAGAGAGGCTCTAGTACATTGGATAATACTTATGTCTTTAAAGTTATGAACTTTTTTTTTTTTAACTAATTGTGATTTAAGTATAATGTTCTTTATGCACGGGACGCAAGTAGCACTTGGAGAATACAATAACTATGGTTTAAGAGTATTTTGATAAGGTGTGGAGGCTTTTCTGGCGTCAGAGTTATGGCCTTGGATTCTCCTTATTAGTTGGTATTCATACTTTGGCAGGCTGAGTGCTGACAGAGGTAGGGGTTGGAGAATCCAGCAACTATGATATAGTAGAATTTTGAGTGTTTGTTCATGGGTTAAACTTTTTTTCTTTTTTCTTTTTTGTATTTTCCCTTGGAATTTCACAGATATGGAATACCATAAAAGGGCAGCTCCAGACCGAGTTCACAGACATTCTGTCAAGTGCCGATACTAAAATTTATGTAATGTCAGAAAGAGGACATCTTTCAGTTGATTATACCTGTATGAAGTGGTTGTCTTTCGAAGGGAAGGTCAGTCATTTGTAGTAAACATGCTGACTTAGCTATTGGCCTAGGGATCGTCATCTGTTGCATTTGTTTGATTTGAGCTCATGGGTTTGTTGACACTTTGACTTTTTCAGAAGAAACGGAAACTCGGCGCCATGCTAGTATTAGGAACAGGGAGCGGTGATGTTTTAGCACTTGATGTGGCTGCTGGGAAATCGAGGTGGAAATTTCATGACTGCCACCCCGGGTAAGTGGTCACTGCTGATCAACTGGTTTTATTCTCATTACTCATATATAGATTATACATAACTTGTTTGCGGCTGTTCCTATGCAATCAAATCATACTTCTTTCAAATTAATATTAGGCTATCTTTCCACTTAGGTAATTACTCTTACGTTATGTCAAATGAATGACATAGACTGCTTGTTCTTTGTTTCGTGATGTTTTATAGCCTGTTCCTACTCGTGAAGTGCAACCTTTTCATTTGTACTTAGTATTACGTCAAACATTAGCTGCATCGTGATCATAGCATATTGCATTATTAGTTTGGAAGTCTCATTAGTTTGACATTATAAACTTAATAATATTATGCAGCGGCGTGAGTTCCGTTTCATTTTCTAAGCAGCGCTCATTAATTTATACTGCTGGGGCTGATGGCATGATCTGTGAAATTGATCCTAATGGTGGGAGCTTGATCAGAAAGTTTAAAGCCTCAACAAAGGCTGTATCCTCAATGTGTGTTTCTCCAGGTATGAGTCTTTTGTTGTATTTTTCTTCCCTTTTCTAATCCCATTTATGTGTGATCATGCGCATACCTCTTTCTCTTTTTTTGATGATGAAGCGGAAATTTTAAGTTTTGTATGCTGTTAGAATGGCTTCTGTAGCTCATCTCTTAGATGGTGTTCTTTTTTACGTTGTAAACCTATTATTCCTCCTAGCTCTATTTCTTACTGTTTCGTGTGTGTGCGGGGTGGAGAGGGGAGGATATGAAGGGGGAAAGAGGAGGAAAGGCAGAAGTAGAACATTTCGTAAGGGGCAAAAAAGTGTTAAGAGCTCCTCCTAGAAGGTTGATGCTTGAATAAATAAACACAAAGTGTTCCAAGGCTTAAACATTTTCATGTACAGGACCCCAACTAACTGAAGTAGGATTAATAATCTATGCGCCTCCCATTTCTGCTGATTCTCTCTTGCAGCTTAAATTTTTTAGCATAATAGTGTGGCTATCTCCACCAGATATCTGTGAAGGATCTATTCTGAAAACTTGTTGAGGTGCAAGACTTTTCCTCATTATGGGGCTAACGGATTCGATTCACATTTCTGTCTGTGTGCTCCCACATAACCTCGCCTCTCAGGTAGGCAAAGGGACGTTATTTGATCTTTTTTGACATTACATCCATCCTTTGAGCAGATGGAAAGGTAGTTGCTACAGCATCAGCTCAATTAAAGATCTTCAACTGTTCTGATCACACAAAGATCCAGAAATTTTCTGGTCATCCAGTGAGTTCTAAGCTTCCATTGTTGCTTCTATTAATATGACGGTGCTTGCTAGTTCCAAGATGATAGAAATAATTGTTATTGTTGTTGATACAGGGCAACACACGCTGCCTGATTTTAACTGAAGATGGAAAGTATGCCCTGTCCTCCGCTGTGGGTGAAAGATACGTTGCTCTCTGGACTATAGATAGTTCCAAGAAGAAATCAGCCAGTTGTGTCCTGGCAATGGATCACCCTGCTGTATACCTTGATACCACACATATGAGTGGCAGTGAAGCAGAAAATTCAGGTTTTTGTGTTCTGGCCATTTCTGAAACTGGTGTTTGCTACTTTTGGTATGGGAAAGACATCGAGGAATTACGCAGCACGACACCTACGAAAATCTCCCTTTTGCTTGATGATGGGTCTCTAAAGAAACAGAAAGGTGGCTTGCCTGCAATTTTCGCAGCGAAAATCCAGAGCATTTTCAAGCCAGCTGCTGCAAATGTTTTTGTTGCCCATGGTTTGGTGTTCAGACCAACTTTTGAGAAAATTGTGGTGCACCACGGTAATGATCTGAACCTAAACATCTCCCAGGATGGAGTCCTTTTACCTTCAAGTCAATCTCGGAAAGCTAAGAGACGATTAGATGCACAAAGTGGAGGTATTCCAAGCACTTTGAGTTATATTTGCATGCAGCTGTTAATTTTGTTTGGCGCTTATCAGTTGGTTTAGGGGGAAAATCCCTGTTTGACTTTAAATGACCAGCCTATGATAACTTTGCGTAGTTATGGCAGTTTTTCCGATAGTTATGGCAGTTTTTCTGATAGTTATGGTTTTGTTTCCTATTTTCTTTATAGTTGGAACAAAATTGAAAAAGAATATTGTTTCCCTTGTCTGATCTCTATGTTCATCAATTGGATTAGTGACATGCTGCTTATCAGTAGGTGTTGTACTCCTTGTGAATATTCCCAATTAAGCCTTCTGTCACCTGTTTCATAGAAGCACATGCTTTTGTAAGTGCATAGTGATTGCCTCTGTGCATCATGTGTATCAAAATTCATCTTAATTTTGGATGAACTTTTCAAGAAGTTAACTTCTTATGATCTTGGGAATAATCCGGCATATAGAGGCTTGTGGTGAGCACGTTCGATTCACAACTAATAGAGAATGGTAGCTATTGGTCCATTTAGCTGTTAAAGGAAATGGGAGGTACTAAATATGTTTTCTGTCAACCACAGAATAGTTGTTGGAAAGACGGTTTCATAATCATTATGAACGTTGGTAACATATAGCTACATGCTTGCAAACATTTACTTGCTCCTCTAAATTCTTTTCGGTTTAGGGAATGTGCAAAAAATTCGTTCTAAAATATCTGGAAACTATCCTATGGCAAGACCTTTTGCAGATGGCCAGTGTTCTACTGGGCACCTTACCTCTGGGGTTGTGGATACTACAGATATTTAACCAAGAAGGCCTGCCATATCACCGTATCTCAAGCCCTAGTCCTGAAGTCATGGTTAAATTTAGGATCTATAGTCTGCTGCTAAAGTATCATGCCATCAATTTATAGATATCTTCTTCACGTATGTAAAGTTGATCTGTTATCATTGTCATTTTCAGAATTGTTCTTTGTTGTTCCATGTAATTACTAGATATTTAGCTTGGATGCTATAATTATCGACTTATTTAGCTTGGATGCCTGTTTTGTTTAAGGGCTGAATGAGATTGATCTATTTCATAGAAGAGATATAACCCTGCATGAGTGTTTTTGCTGTCAATATGTTTACTATTGCATGTGGTTTTTCTTTCATAAGACTAACTTTCAATTCCTGAGCAATTTATGTACCTTCTCTTCTTTTGGTTACTAATTCCTTGTCTGTTGCCATTACCCGTAATTCCTTGTCTGTTGCCAATCTACAGCCACAGCGTTAGACCGTGCAAATGCGGAAGGTGCATCACTTCCATTTCCTAAGGTTTTCGAGTTTGATAATGGCAAGAAGCTAGATGGAATTCTAAAAAAGGGCTCTGATTCAGCTGAAGGTATTGGAACTAAAGGTACATAGTTCCATACTTTTTTTATTTTTACTTTTTAGTATTACTGAGGACTGGAAGTAGACTGGTAGTACATTAATGCATTTTCTAGCTCGTATTGAATGTATTACGCTGAGAAAGTCATGATTCGAAGTTCTAGTTCTTGAATTGTTGCTGTTCATACTCATATTTGCAGATGGTTTGAGATTAGCTGAAGATCCTTCACCTTTACATGGCATGGAGGAGCGACTTAGATCTTTGGGAATACTAAACAGGCAGTCTGACGTCAGACAGAAGCCAGTTCTTGATCCAAATTTCAAGCATATTGATCTTGAAGAGACCTTGCCTGAAAAGAAGGTCAGCATTCTTGGATGACTAAAAGATGTTGCACCTGTCGTACTTCTTTTATGTTTGTTGCGCCTGTCTTAATATTAGCGGAAATGGTTTGTTCTTTATGTCAGTTTCATTTTTAGTTTCAATTTCAGTAGTTTGATTTTCTTTGTCCGCAATTTGATAATTAAGTTTTTGTTCTAGAATATTCTGTATGACTCTCGGAATGTTTGGTGTGGCTTGGCTCGAGTGAATATATGAGCCTAACCAAGCCAAACCCAAACCTAACTACTTACAAAACTAGCCTAGACAGCCTAGTCATCTTGGCTCAATTAGGTTCGTACCCAATCCAAATCCGAACCCAACTGTTATGCTTAAATAAACAAGTGCTGCCCAAATCATCCCGACTTAGATAGGCTTGACTCATTTTGGACCTAACCTTTGGATTGGAGAATGGTTGGGGTTGATGACTTCAAATTTGTGATGTTGTGGCTCACTGCTTTGATAGCATTTTGAGGAACACTAAAAAAACTTTAGCATGTAGTAGAAATGTATAATATTAATTGTAAACCTGATACTTCCCATTTTGATGTCCTTTTCTTCAGATGAGAGGAATTGTTCGGTCTATGAATTCAAATGATGCCCACAAGCTGTTAAACTCCTTGGTCACCTTGTGGCAATCACGGTATGTTATCTTAAGTTTATATCAAATATGTGGTGTCCTTGATAGGATGCCTATTGTTTTAGCATGACCTTATGCACTCAGAATTATGTACAGGAGAACCACACCATAAGTTGTGGAGGGATTCGCGCTGTAGTTTTATAGTTCTGTAGACACTTCAATCTAATCCGATGATGAGTTGATAACAAGTAGGCAAACTATGAAATAAAACCAACTGGGAAAGGACAACTGATTTCAAACCTCATCTACATCACTTCGAAGATTTGTCTTAGGAGAAGGGCCAAATTCTCTAGTCGGTATTACTGAGAAGATGTGACAAGCAAATCACATGCTATGAGCAATACCACTTGCACTCCACTCTCACTGGAGCCTCAACAATCTCCTAAAAATGTGTTTATGCCTTGATTATGATAATGAATATTCTAAAAGGCTGCCTGGAACACCCTAGAAATGGCTACCTGGGTGATCTGGGCTATTCTGAGGGTACCAGTCATGTGGTCTATACGGTCCTCAGTGGCCATCAGAGATTCTATAGTTTCTTTTTGTTCTGCTCTTTCTTTCTTTGTTTTTTTCCCTACCAGTTGTACACTCTGAAAATTTTCAAGCATGACCAGGACATGTGGCGGGCAACAAGTTCTTCCCTGGATATACAATATACTGAAGATCCATAGACATCAAATTTTATTCGAGGATCATGACAGTGCAACTCTTCACTCTTTATACAGGGTATGTGTTGTATGATTTTACCTGGTCCTCGTATCCATCTATTGTTCATCCATTCTCATGGTGAAAAGCTTTATATTCTGTCTCGAGTCTTTCATGGTAAGCTATAAGCAGCTCTTGCATTTGTATATGCTCGCCTGAGGTGTGCTCATTGGGTACTTGGCTTGGAAAAGCTTCTTTTTTTTAATGTTATAATAGGGCATATTAGTCAATTTAGTCTATGGTCAAGGCTACCACTGTTAGATTTGCATCCTTGCTAATTAATTTGAGTTAATTCTGATTTTGTTATTTGGGTAGAATTTGCTGATTATGTAGCATGAGGGAATAGATATCATCTAATGATCGCTTTCTTGGTTTATATACTTTGCCGTACGTATTTAAGATGAAAAGAATGAACTGTTTTTTGCTCCTTAATAACCTTCTATCAATCCAAACTTCATAATTGAAATTGTCCCAAGGATTAGCAATCTTGCCGATGCAGTGAGGTGGTTGTACTACTTGAATCAGTTTCTATGATCTGTTAAATTTGGGTTTTGTTTTGTTAAGCCAGATTCAATGGTTCTCAACGCTTGCATTTCTTGCCATTCTAGATTGCCAAGAACAAAGGGTCGACTGTGGAAGCTTTGATGAAATTGGGTGGACGGTTGCAACTCCTAACTGCTCAGGTTCATCAAGCCGTTCTTCATCTTCATAGCCATTGTCCTTTTTTCATGCTGTTGGCGATCATGGTGGTTTTTCATTTAACAGATTGACAAGGCTTCCCAATCAAAATCTCAAATCCTTCAACAAGATAGAAATTTGGCTGAAAGCGACGATGATGATGTTGAAGAAGTACTTTACAATGAAGAGGATGTATCTGAAAGTTGCACCGACGCCGATGAGGGTTCATGATGATTAGATATGCTCTTTTATTTAAGGTAATAAACAGCATAATTCTCTCACTTTCTGCTATTTTATTGGAAGTCTTTGCATGGACTCCGTACCTGTCCTCGAATTTCGTTGCATATGATTTATGAGCCTGTGATGGAATTTGAGATTCCTGCAGTAAATCATCGTTTTAATGTCCTTGCTTTTTTTCTGTTTTATGCGCTTTTGAGCTGTGGCAAGTAATTGTTCAACTTTTGCTTGGAGATTTTGTTTTGTGAAGACAAGTAGATAATTCACTTTAAGTCGATTACAGTTCATGTTCATTGCCATTCTTTAATATCTTGCATTCTTTTGCTCTCAGCTTGGTACTAGCTGTATTGTGCCTCAATATTGGATCCAAGAGCAAAGAGATTGGTAGGAGATTGAGTGTATGCTATGTGGCGAACCCAGTTTTGATCTACCTGGTAGTGTAAAATCTGTACTATTTACTGCTTCTGCGGTTCTACATTTGATGTATGCTACTGCTTCTTACACCACAATTTTGCTCTCATTTAATTGCATCAAACGATCAGTAGCCTATCCTGTCGAGAAAATATTTGTACCATACTCTGTCTCGTAATTTAAATCTTTTAAATATTGCTTTTGCTTTAGATCCTTCTGTTACTTTTCTGCATGTTTGGGGATCTCGATGATCATGATCCATGTCACAATTAAATTTTTAGTGACGCATGAATATGCTGCTTTACAAGAACTCTTTGTGGATCTTACACGTGAAATCCTAAGTTCTTAGAATATTTTTATCTGTAGCATGAATTGTATGTCAAAGATTGGATATGTGATATATCCTTGCTTTAGACACCCAAAAGATGGCATTGGCATCTATTCTTCCTTTCGCAGCAAGTCATGTGTCATTAAGTCATGTGTCAAAGACCATTACACCTATGTAACGAGCTGCGGATCTTTTTTAAACTTCGGATTGAGGACATTTTATTGGCAAAAAAGGGCTTAGCCTATTGTTCTTTTATTCTTCTAGGACTACTGAAATACAAGCCTCCCTGTTTTCATTGCTTTTTTGCTGCTCTTGCTCGTGCCATTTAAACTATAGTACATGCATTAGGGTTTTCATCACTGAACACGGACGTGATGGTCCCGTTATTGCTGTTGCTTCCTCTGTCATACTCCTGTTCATAATGCTGGTCTATCCCACCATAATGTGCATACCTCGGTGGTGATCGGATGTACTGATATCCAGTGATATATGAGGATGGCCGGAAAGTGTTATGGTTGTGCATCACGTAGACAGGTGGAGACCGCTCATATCTGAAGCTGGGGTCCATTGGAAATCCCATGTTGCCATGACCATAGAGAGGACCATAGGAATAACGGTAGCCATATGGATGTCCGTGGTCAGGCGGGTAGTGATATATAACACGAACCTCCCCTATGTCTTTTGGTAAAGTAGGCTGTTGGGGTTTGGGGTCTTTGTTCTCCGAAGCTGCCACCTCTGGTGGTGGATTCTCAGGAGGAGGAGGCTGGTCTTTAGGTGGCTCTGCCGGTGGTGGTGGTTGATCTTTTGGTGGTTCGGCTGCAGCAGCCAGTGCTTCTGCTGGTTGAGCTTCTGCTGGAGCTGGAGTAGCATTATCAGCTGGAGGTGCACCGCCATCTGGTGCTGGTTCTGCCGCTGGGGCAGGTGGGTTGGGGACTTCTGTGTGAGAGCATATAGTGGCAACTTTTCTCGTCTTCTTGATTGCTTTCACTATTTTTTCAGGGTCTGCCCATCCTATTATGATGATCTTCTGTTGAGCAAAATCAATTTGAAGATCGTAAATCCCTGCAGGACGTGGAGCTACAAGGGATCAGAAAGTGATGGAAAGATCAGAAAACCGAATTGGAGGAAAATTTATCTATGCTCACCATTTATGCCGGTAAGTGCCTTCTTGATCTTCTGCACGCACCCGTTGCAGTCCATTCGGACTTGAATCTCCGTTATTCGAGCTTTCTGCACATATGTTACCATGCAAAAGTCAAGAGAATTTATTAAATGTACGTGTCAAAAGACATAAAAGGTGATTGCCAAAGGAAACCACGGAGTTAACTCATAGCGACATCAACAAATACAGCAGATACCTCTATTTCTGGAACCATTGTAGGATGGAAACTCTAGAATCTCTCAAGAGATGGAAATTCTATAATTTCTCTAGAGATGGAGGCTTTCTGGTTGATCCTATGCTTTTTATGTGTGCAAATGTAAAAGTGTGAATCTTCGATGAAGGATTGGCTTTTATTTGTGCATGGGACATGCTAAGAGGAATCTGTCTTTTGATTAGTTTAATTTTGCTGTCTCAGAAAGTTCACTTTAGACAATAAAGAAGAGAAGAAATCGAGCAGGTTTTGGGCGGTGTGATTTTGATGTCACCTTGATATGGAAATGGAAAATCACACCTTGATATGGAAATGGAATTTCTTTGGTGCTTTCGTGTTGGATTGATGGTGATAAGGATTTTCTAAAGTTCAGGTGTGTTATTTTCACCCTTTATTCCTTGACAAATAGTTTTCGAGAACACTATTTGACATGTTAGATCTGTTACACGTGAAACTGGTTGTGCGAAATCATATACTTGGTGTATGCGGTTTCGGGATATTAGAGGGTGAGAAAAGGCCGGGGATGGATCCGACACATACTTTGTTGTGAAGTATACAACTTTATGATTACAAGTGATCTTTTTCAAACTCCACTGAGTGGATTCCATCCAAAAGTTGTATATGGATTAGTGGTCTTGGTGCACTTCTTACAGGATTACTTGGCTGGTTTGAGTTCTGTTTATGGGAGAATGGAAGAGATCAAGATAAGGATGAGATGAGTTCGCCCGAGATTCCCCCTTGGGGGTAGTCAGGGGTGTTACAGAAGCTATTGTCTTCTTGTTGTCTTGCGACCAGAAACTTACAATGTCGAGAATTCCAGATGCAATATCTGACACTCATGAGTTTGCGTGTGCCTAGAATATCAGATCTATTCGTTTAATTGATTTATGACTTCTAGTCTCATTTCACAGGAATCTGTTATTACTACCATTTAACTCAAGTCTTTTTTCTCCGTTGATCTAATGCTTTGAAGTTTACCTCTACATCAGGAAGATTGTTGTTCATCGTAGCATATGACATCTTCCTTTAGTCGCTTGACTCGGATGAAATGTCGTTGGTAGGACTACGCCTCCAGAACTGATGCATCCTAAGCGTGAGCTTGTCTCTGCATATCGAGGCGTTTTCCTACCTTGTGTGATTCTTTGCCTAGCTTTCGTATACACCTTGGGAGATACAAAGCAACCGACCAAGTTCAAGCTAGCTCGTTCCAGGTGTGGCTTTTGATGCGTCCTTAGATGCATTGAATTGTTGCTTTAGGTCGATATCTTGGTGTTTTTTTCTTCTTTGGTTCATCTTGTGGCGAAACAACATTGTTAGCATTCCCCGGGGATTATCGCTCACTTATTCGACTCAGGGCTTGCATTTTCCCCCTTTTGGAACTTACTATGCATATACCTGCATTGTTGGAATGGGAATCAGTTGTTAATTTACCCATTAGCAGTAAAAGGGAAGGGATCTTGTCAAAAGAGAACAAATTAAATCAATCCAGACCGGTAGGAATGGAATTTGGGGTGGGCTATATTTGACCCGCGCCATTCGTAACAGTTTTTTTTTCTTTATTTTTATCCTACAGTGTTATTCTTTTCGAGTAGGGATTCTGTTTTCAGTGCATCCAATGCCTTTTCCCTATAATCATTCCCTACTGGAAGCAAAATCAAAATTTTAAAAACGAAAATTGGTATTTTCTTTCTGGTATTCAACATATGGTTGACAATCGATGAGGAAATCCTCTTCTGCTTCCCAATATGTCAATAATCGAATGCAAGTTTTGAGTATAACTCAGAAATTTGACACCACAGATCTGGTTAGCTTTTGCATCCAATTGCTAACACCGAAAAAGAAGTTGAACATAGAAAAAATAAAACCTGAAAAAACGTTTCTTGAAACGTTACACATAATTTATAAAAAAATCTAGTTAGATGAGAGTAATTGAGTTCACAAATTTGATATAGAGAGAGAGAGAGAGAGAAATACCATCTCCAATGGACTCATTGTTTCTAGGCAAACTTTGGCATTATCTATATTGATGACTATATATGATATGAAAAATGACAATGATATTTTTTATCATACATCAAGTTTGTAAGAAACCAAACAAAAAAAGAAGAAGAAGATAAATACAATGAAAAACATGTCTTTTTGTCAACCATTCATCCAATAAGAATATTAAATTATAACACATTATCATTGGAGAAGCATTTGCACTTTGTAGTAATTTTCCACTATTCATGACCAAAATATAGCAATGTCTATATCAAAATAGCAAGTCCCCTTGGACTTGCTCTCATGTTCCATAAATGATTGTTCCAATGTGTATGTACCGTTTTGACTTTTCATTATTTATTAATAATATATATGACGTCACTGTTATTAGACTCAATGTCTCAATTAGGCAAAAACTATACTTCATGACTTAGTCATAAGAATTAAGTTAAATTCATTTATACATCTTTAGTTTAGAAACTTTTGATACACTCAATCATATCTCAGAATATCACCTTTGCAACGGAATTTACATCTCCGATCAGAATATCTTTCACACAAAATTTACATCTAGCATCAAATTTTAGGTCACATTTCTCCTTCAAGTCTTGCTCCTGTATCAAAGAGAAGAAAAAAGACACAGAAAAATAATAACCGTGAACTATATAAGCTCAATAATGTGTCGGCCCCTTTATCAGATATTACACGAAAAAAAAAATTTTTATACTAATAATATTAGATCATCACAAATTAAACTTTGAAGACGTATCGTTATATAAGTACATAGGGAGTTTAAATTCAACGACAGACACTATCATGTCAACCGCTATTTGACCACTTTCTTGTAACGTATGTCCCGAAATGCATCAAAAAAAATGACCATGGTTCTGAGGGACGTTCAAATAATCACATTCAACGGTTGCGACTTTGGAATGACAAGGTCAATGGATAGGATACATTGTTTGCAGTGTTTAGCCGGAGAAATAAGAGAGATTCGCCTATGTAAACAGTCTAACCTTGAAGTCCGATATCAAAAAATAGTGTTTTTATGAAAATAAATATATAATTTGTATATAATATTATGTTTTATTGGGATGTTCTTTTCCTATTATATATTTGATAAAATTATATAAATATGTTATTGTTGACATCATCGCATAATTATGTACACCAGTTACACCACCTCACCTTCGAGAGATCCAGGTACAGAATGAACTGCTTGGTGACTTTCCCCTTTCGCGGCACTTATTTGACTCTCTCTTTTAACACAGATTATGGAGACATAAATGACTACTCATAATTAATTGATCACGCAATCAAATCGAAGTTACGATAGTCATCAAGCACAAGAGAATCTACGCTTAATAACTTATACTCAATTTGTCCCTTATTATATGTAATATATTTATTTTTTTACTATTCAATACGTATTTTGATAAATTTTGTTTTTTGTTTTAATGATATACGAAAATTATATAATATATATAGAATTAAAGTATATAGTTTAAATACGATTAATATTTTACTAAAATTTTTAAAAAAATAATATTTGATCATCCTATAATACAAATCAAAATTCATCTTGACACATATAAAAATCAAAATATTACTTATAATTTGAAAAAAGAGAAGTAATTCTTCTTCAATATTTATGGAACTATTTGCCATGAACCAATCGAATTTCAAACGTATTCGAAACACAAAACTAAACTGTGTACAAATCATAAACAATGGGTCAACAAACCTTACCTTGAAGATAAAAGAACGATACCCCCAAATATGCCTTGATACCATAATAGACACTCTCTTACCACTCTCTTACCGTCACACCTCAACACAACACAACACAGTGGCACCAATCCTCTACAACACACCACACGCTGACTTACCCTGCACCCTCACCCACTCCTCTCCTCCTCATCATCATCTCTCTCCCTCAATTCTCCGCGTCCCTTCAATCCCAAAATTCTCCCCCAAATCGAAACCCTAAACCCTAAATCGGAGTCCAAATCGACCGCGATTGCATTCGATCGAGTGTGATTCGAGTTCGAAGGGCCGCGAATCGGACGCCATTGTTGTGCCGCTTCGATGTCGGGGTCGTTGGGTCGGAGTCGGAGCGGTGATCGGTTCTACAAAGCGCCGCGGGTTCGATCACGTGAAGTACAGCAGCAGGAGAAGGAGAAGGAGAGGGAAAGGGAAGAGCAGGAGAGGCAGCGGGAGTTGGTGTTGGTACAGAAGCAGAAGCAGCGGGAGAGGCAGGAGAGGCTTGAGAAGCAGAGGCAGAAGGCTGCGGCGGCGGCGGGAGCAGCGGTGAAGGTGGTGGAGAGTGGCGGTGGCGGTGGCGGTGAGAGGAAGGTTGAGGTTGTGGTGAAGAGTGTGGCGGTGGTGGAGTCGGGGGATCGGAGAGAGGCGGAGGAGGATTGTGTGTCGTCGAGCTCCGGGGCGGTGAGTTTGACGAATTTGGATCGGTTCTTGGAGCATACGACTCCGTATGTTCCTGCTCGGTACTTGTCCAAGGTATTGAGAGAATGTCGCGGTTGATTGGATTGTATTTCTTGTTGATTAGTTGAAATGGGGTGTTGCTTGCTTGTGATTGGATAGTGCGTTTTATGTTCTATGTTGTTTTAGGGAATAGATTCAAAGATAGTGTTTTTATTGATTGCGTCTTCATTTTCCTGATGAATAGTTTCAAAGATTGTTCTTTTGTGTTTTCGATATCTTGATGATGTGTTCATCACGCTTGTCTCATTAGATAGCTTGAATGGTAGCAAATTGGTTGATTCGTTTGTATTGAGAGAATGTTCTGGTGGATTGGTTTTGTATTTCTTGTTGATTAGTAGGAATTGGGTGTGGTTGCTGGAGTGATTGGGTGCTTGCACTTTACTTTCCATGGCCGTGCAGTGAATATATTGAAAGATTGTTCTTTTAGTGATTGTATCTTGGATTTCATGATGGATATAGATTAAAAGAAGGTTCTTTTCGAGTTTTCAACTTCTAGATGATAGGTTGGATGTGCTGCTGTATTCGGGTGGCTTGAACGTTGCAAAGTCGAATCGGTTGATTTTGATCAGGACTTACAGCAGAAACATGGATTTGATCTATCATTCCAGATAGTAGTGTCTGTCATTGCATATTGACTTGGTCTGACTTTGTTTTTCAATCCTATATTTCATTCACTTGATTTATTGTTTCTGATAATGAGAATTTGAAACTAGAACTGATTGAATTGAAGTTGATCTGTACTGATTGTTGTCATCCATTTTGTTGGTAGATGAGCATCAGAGGATGGAGGAATCAGGAAGATGATTTTCGATCGTACTTTGTGCTTGGGGATCTGTGGGAGTCTTTTAAGGAATGGAGTGCATATGGAGCTGGAGTACCACTTTTGCTAAATGGTAGCGATTCTGTTGTGCAATACTATGTGCCATACTTGTCTGGCATGCAGCTGTACGTAGACCCATCAAAACCTTCCCCTAAGAACAGGTAACCTCTATGCCCATACGTTTTCCTCATTTCATTGCTATTTGCTTCCATTCCAGTGTAAATTTGTTGATTGAAGGGTTAGCTTATGTCATGTGGTTCATTGAGCTGAATGTTGTTTATGTTCCGCAAATGATTTATTTATGCCACCTGACCCACCTCTGAGGAAACTCATATGACTGCAACTATTTGTGCTTTTGTGTTGTGTGGCATTGTGTTGCATTGTGATATGACTTCTGACTATGGTACTAGTACTACATCTGCTAAATGATGTGATAATATTATTATGTAGCTAGCTGAAGCCAATGCGAGTACTAGAATCGTTTGTAGGCAGGGATGCAAGTATCAGGGGTTCGTCGTCTCTTGATTTTGGAGGATCTAAATATATAGAATCAGGGACTGTTCTATCATTTGTTTAGGATCCTAAGTAATACTACCTTTAGTTTTTGCTTTAAGATATGGTGACAGTCATGTCATTGTTGGGCCTATTGTATGACAATAGAGGATCATTGTCAATATTGTGGCAAGCTATTAAAATCTAAGAATGAGAATCATTGAAAACTTAATACAGTGTACATGACAAAATTTCCATCTTTAACTATTGGGAGCTCTCTGATACTGGCTTCTTTTCATGTAGTTTCCCAAAAGGTGGAAAGTTGAGGTCCATTAAGTTATTTACTCAGCCCATTTACTTAGATCTATGCTACCTTGAAGTAGCATTGTGCTGAACAGCATAATATTATACTTCTGAAAAAGCGTGTTAGCATGATATGCATCATCTCCTGGGAAAACATGCTTGCATTGTATTTGATGAATTTGGAGATTATCTCCGATTATATCTATCTAAACAACAGATTTTGTCTGCACCTTGTGCTGTTCGTGCTAGAAGTTCATAATCTAGTGTTTATCAGAGTTGTCAACACCAAGTTGTTGAGTCATGAGTTGATTGATCTGATTACCCTGTCCGAGAAGTGTCATTTTTTTTCAGAATATGTTAGAAAATTGTCTAATACTTCTTATACTTCGTTCCTTTCAGCACATTTTTTATATTATGATAACTTTTCAATTTTCATAGTGGGACGCCTCGTGTTTTTAATTGTCCCTGTTTTTTATATCCGATGGTTCTATATTAAAGGGAGACCCCTTATGTGACCTTCCTCAAATCGTAGTTCTCACATGGTATTATATATATTAGATAGCAGACACTTCCGGTTTAATTTGAAATGTGTTTTTGCCCGAATCCAAAATGTGCTTCGTACTTCCACATTCTTTTCTCTATTCTTCCAAAACATTTTAAAAGCACGCTCAACACCTTCTTTTTCATAAAAAAATTATTTCATCTGCGACATGATTTCAGAAATCCAATAAATTGAGTGGGAAAGACTATTGAAAAGGTCGGGTTTGATGTGCATGCTGAGCTTTTCACAAGTCCATGCCATTTTGTTGTTTTCATGATGAAAGACATTCTTGCTTGCACAAGTGTAAAGAAAAGACTGCCAATACAATGGGCTCTCTGCTCTTCTATGCTGACAGCCCTTTAACAGAAACTTACAGGAGACCATCATGGATTGTGTTTCAAGTAAACAATTTTGGGTTTTCTTCCAGAGCTTCTCTTTTCTTCGTTTTTCTAATGTTCATGCCGTGGTTAAAAAGGTGGATTCATGATGAACCGCAGCATAATTTCATTGAGTGGCCGAGTATTGAAAACTGCATAATTGCTTTGTTCAGTGTGTTAGTGCGGTGACTCCAGTATATGCTTTAAATAGGAAAATTCCTTTTTAGACTTTTGGTTATGGGCTGCGGCAAATGCAATACTTGTTACCAATCTGAAGCTGCTTTGTGGCATTAATATTCTTCAGGGAACATGATCTTCTTGCAGTTCAATTTAGTCTTTTCGGAGTGTAGCATATCAGCATATGTAAACATGCGATTTTTTCTCAGGAAAAATTGTGTGCACTTTTAAGATTTTAGGGGCGCATGAAATTGTGGTACTTAAATTTGTATATATTTTTTGAAGTCATGGTGCTTAAAATGGTACTACGTTGTTTACTTGCAAGCCTCGTAGTTTCAAGAGGGTGGTAGAGCAACAACTGACGTTTGGTTACAGGTATTTCTATAGGCTAGTCTGGATGTATAATGTAGTACACCTTTTAATTAGATGTTATGTGTTGCGGTCGAAGGAAGATGTAAAAGCCGAAATATTTCCAAGATGTGATATCTTCATGATAAAACACCAAGGAGTTCAAATAGTCATTTATCGTGTGAACAGAACTTTTGACTGATTTATTGTTCCAAAACATCCCTAGTCCTGGCCATTGCATGCATTATTCGAGTGCATGAAAGATTCGTTGCATTAGATGTTGTCAAGTGAGTTTCACAGAAAAGGATTGGTTGAATATTTATTGCAAGAAGTGTAGAATTGATTTGTTCTATGAGCTGACATTAGTTTGACATGACATGGCAGGAGGTCAGGTGAAGAGAGTGATGGTGATTCCTCAAGGGACACCAGCAGTGAGGGCAGCAGCGACCCTGAGACAGATGCTGCTGTACAGGGTATACAGGGACTTTCTGTGAGAGGTAAACCCTTCAATGGTTCATCCAGTGACGAGGGTGAAACCAGCAGCTCTCCTGGTGCTCTGGTGTTTCAGTACTTGGAATACAGTCTCCCTTACAATCGGGAACCTTTAGCTGATAAGGTGAGCTTCATGACATTCAGGACAAGCCAACTTTTGTTCATGTTTTGTTCTTCTGAACAGTTTATCAAATTTTGTGGTTTTGTTTTGTAGGTATCATTCCTCGCTTCTCAGTTTCTAGATTTGAAGACATATAGAAGCTGTGATCTGTCACCTGCGAGTTGGATCTCTGTCGCTTGGTATGACTAATTACTGAAACCAATCTAGCACAAGCGGTGTTCAAAATCTTTTATTTAAATTTTTGGGGCTTGCTCTTTTTCTCTCTCTGTTTTTTATATTAACCTAGTTGATACTGGGAATAGGTATCCTATTTACCGGATACCCACCGGTCCAACTCTTCAGAACCTGGATTCGTGTTTTTTGACGTTTCACTCACTGTCGACGCCCGTTGAAGGTATGTCTCCCTTTCATTTTTCATATGGCTCTAACTTTTCCGAATGAAATACATGTCTAGGATTCTTGCTAGTTGTTTCATAGTCATAGCTGGTTCGGCTACTCAATCTCCATTCTTGAAGTCTGGGGCTCAAATCCTCATGAATGTGAAATGCAGAACCGTTATGTCTAGACTTCTTGATGACTGTTTCCAGAATCTGTTTAAAGGGCAAAGTGGTTTACGGGCTACTGTATTGTTTTGGGTCTCCGGTACCTGCCCTTCTTAATATTTGCATCTTGATTGCTATCTTTCAAGCAGGTCGGGAGAATGAGTGGCAGGGTGTGTATGGCTCATACCCGAGGATGGTTCAGAGTGGCTTTGACACTGAGCCAAAGATGTCCTTGCCCATATTTGGACTATCTTCCTACAAGTTCAAGATCTCCATTTGGGATCAGAGTGGAGGTGAATCCCCACAGGCCACCACCCTCTCACGAGCTGCCGAGGAGTGGCTCCGACGTTTGAATGTGGACCACCCTGATCACCAGTTCTTCCTCTCTCACAGCTACCACTGGAGATAAAGATCCAACTTGTTAACAGAACTGGGAAGAAGTAACTATTTATCTGATACAGCTGCTTGTGATGTATTTGTTTTTGGTCGCTGGGCATGCTGCACTTAACAAACTTTGCTCCTGGTAATGTACATGTACGCTTGGTGCATTTTTGTGTTTCCATGGAGATATTTTGGGAAACAGTCGGGATGGCTTCGTCAAGCACTCACTGGCTAGTTAAGACTCTCTCATGTATTGATAATAACTTATGTTGTAATCATGAGTGTGACTGTTGAATTCTCAGGGCCTCTGACCGCCCTTGTACTCTTCTGTTACCCAGTAAGAAAGTTTCATCGCTGGGATGATGGGTTGCAGAGACGATAATGAAGAAGATAAAAGTATTTGAGTACAAGTCGGCTGTACAAAATCGAACTTTTGATTCTGTAGCTTAATATCAAGCGATAGTTTTTGGCTTTGTACGTTTGAGACACATATCTGTCTGTTACTTTATGATCTTGTTTACATGGCTTCTCCGGTGACCTGTCTTTGAATGGATTGCATATTTGTTGGAATCTGAGACGCATAAGCTTTGCTTTCTCATGTACTTTCGCTACTGAGAGCTGTTTGCCGGGGTGGCACTCGGTTGTAGCTTGTCAGAATGGTGAATCCCTTGAGATGGTGTATGTAGGGTCTGCAAACAAAGGTTTCGGATTGGATTGACGTCGTCGATTTTGGGCAAGGACGGTAAGATAATAGTGGTCGGATTTTGTGATTACCAGCAGCGTCTTCATCAATGACAGATGCATTATTCAGGGTGCTCTTCTCAGGTGCTGTCGATTAACTCGGGGAAGGAGGTCTGCATTATCTTAGTGATTGCCTACAGGCGTGGATTGTATGCAAAAATGGATTACTCGTGTTATTCCTGGTGTAAATTTGTTCTACAAGGGCCGGTGTTCGATGTTGCGTCGTCGTGTCTCTTATTTGTGATCTTCTATCAGGAAAAGAAAAAAGTACCTTTACTTCTTCCAATTCAACAGTAAATACTTTAATTACTAATACACGTACAGATTACATATCGTCTTATGCGTCGGAAGAAACAAGGGTTCACATATCAATTGCCCCCTCGTCCGGCGTTGATCTGCCTCGCTCTAAACTTGTGTGGGTCATTCGCTATGCAAGAAGATCAAAGTCATTAGTCCGAGTGCGCGTTCCATAGATCAATGTATCAAATTGCATATGCGTTATGAATATCAAAAGTAAAGTTTATATTGTATTCTCGAGTGCTGATCTAATAAGCCGAAAGTAATATCATTTGTCCAATATACATGTGTAGAATGCTCAATGCTTGGGCTAAAAAGTGAATCTGTACACGTGAGTGACTTTGCGATCAAAGAGATTGCATAGATACATCTTTCCTACTTCATTTCCATTTGTTTTTGACATGTCATTCTCTTCAAATTTGTATAATTTTAATATGATTTTTTAAGGGGGTAAAATTATCACTTCATTTTCATTTTTTTTTTTTTGTTTCTTCCTATCCTCGTTCATTTTTAGAATTAAAAGCATATCTCTCGCAAAAAAAAAGAAAAAAGAAAAAAGAAAAGAAAAAACATATCAACATGTTAGTAAAACACACACATATACTACTTCCTTCGTATCAATATAGATGCAACAATTTGTTTATATATATTTGACAATACGAACTTTAACTTACGACACAGAATTATCCAACATCATATATTTATAAAATTATTATGAAACATTAATAATTGTTCAAATAATTACATTAAGTTTGGGTAAACGAAATTTATTACATCGTTACAACGAATAATAAAACTTTTATAAATACATTTTGAAAAATACACAAATGAAATTATTGAATATAAATCGAGATTGAGAGTCTTCTGTAATGCATTGTTTTATATTATTACTCGTTTGTAATGCAATCTTTTCATATTTCATCCGTCTCACAAAAAATACAATATATATATATATTTTATATTATTTTATACGGATAAATATAAATCTCGTTTCATGTCTAATCATTTTCATATACGTATTAGGTTGAAGTATGCAATTTACACAATCATTGATGCTTCATGACAAATTTATTAAAAATTATATTTGATCATTATTATATAAATGTCAAATTGTATATACAAAATATGCATATTTGATCAAAAAAATTATATTCTTTGTGAAAATAAAAGAATAGGATTATTTATCTAATATAACGCGATTTTTTTGGAAAGAAGGAGGAGTCAGCGGTTCATGTTTTCCTTAGAAAAACCGGAGAAAAAGCCACCTCTTTTCTGCAGTTCATTTCCACTTTCCAGTGCCAATTTGGTCCTCACAAGAATCACAAAACCTCCCTTCTCCTGCAAGGAATCGCACAGTCACTTTGCACCTAACAAAAACAAGTCAAAAACATTTTCTTTCACACAAAAAAAAATCAAAAATCACGCACTCGTATAAAATCAGCAATTTCCTCATTGCTTCCTACTCCTTTCCAGGCGGCTTCCCCTCCTCGCTTTCCCCTCCTCGCTTTCCACACTCTAGGGTTTCCCTCACCACTCACTTCCCAGCATTTCCTCATCAATCACTCATCTTCGCGCTCAATTCATCATCTCAATCACCACCCTTTGGGTTCAATTTTACTGGGTTGGTCGCAGATTTTTAGGAGAAGATCAGATGGAAAGGGGTGATCATCATTGGAGTCATCGGGCCTCGACGACCGCGTCTTCGAATTCGTCTTTTAGACGCTTCCAATCTTCGAAATCGGGTAAGATTTGGACACCCTTTTGCTCAATCTGGATTGATTTTGTGAAAAGAGGGCGTTTTGGGGATGTTCTGGGAGTTGATTTTGGTTTTGTCCTAAGGGTATTAAGAATTACTCTCTCTGTTGTTCGTAATGGGGGAAAGACTGCATACATCCCGCCCTACTTTAACCCTTTCGATAACAAGAAGAAAAAACCCCGGGTCGTCGTTGTTGTTTTGGGGTTTGATTTTGGTTCCCAGTTTGGTTATTTTGAGCTTGGGTGTGACTTTTTTGATGGGTTTTGTTGATGATGAGCAGAGGTTTATTTGGGAGGAGAAGATGGAGAAATTGAGGAGGAGTGTAAGCAGGAGTTTCTGTGTCCCTTTTGTGGCGAGGAGTTTGATGTGGTTGGGCTGTTTTGTCATATTGAAGAGGAGCATCCTGTGGAAGTGAGGAATGGGGTAAGTAACCTGTTAGTGGCATTTTTGCTGAGTTCAGTTGACTATGTTTTTGGTTATGTTGAAATGCGCTGTTGTTTTTTTCCCTAAAACCATTATAGAGTTCTGTGCTTGGTTATTGATTCCTATGTTAAGCAAAGGTATATGTGCTTGGTTATATGACTCTTTGATCAGGCAAGAATGACTTGATCGAATTTGAAGGTCCGTGTGGCTCTTTATGCCATCTTATAGGAAGACTGGGTTGAGTTTGGCTTTGTATAAGTTTTGAAGAATATTTACCTGTTGTGCTTGTTCGAATGGTTTAGGAAGTGAAATTTCTTGTGGAATAATATTGGACGGGTGGAAGATAGAATTCGGATGAATTGGGCTATCGTCGATGTTCTAATAAGCACAAGCCTGGCCACTGCGAAATCTTCTCAAATATGTATGAAACCTTTCAAGATATGTACTGATAACATAATAAACATGTTATGAGAAAAAAGAACATAGAAAAATTGAGAGAGGTCATAGAAGAGACATAGAAGCTACAGATAAAAATCAGTGGGAGAGAGGCCTGAATTTCTCCTTGGGCATTTTCTGTTGCCAGTGGTTTGGCGGCCCAAACATTTTTCCATAAGATTATACATAATGGTGAATGCATGTGTTGGAGTTGGAGAGGTTGGGAGTAATTACAAAAATCGAGGCTTATTCTAGTAGAAGCACAGTGGAGGAACAATACTTAAACTAAATCATCTGCTTCTTGTGTGAGACATACAACAAAAGAATGAGAAGTCCAATACTCTGATACATTACCACAGTGCATCTTTTAGTTTCACCGAGGGGGTATATATTTCTGTTCTTTTTGTGTGGTAGGGTGTGGTTGATTGGATTAGAATGATTATTTGAAAATCATGGCATGTTCAAAAGAGGTTCCTTCACCTCGTGCTTCTTTGGTATTGACAGCTCAATATGGTTTACATGCATCAATGCATGTACAATATTGTCGTTGAGGTACTAAATAAATGTGATTGTGTATGCAGGTATGCCCGGTTTGTGCAAAAAGAGTGGGAATGGACATGGTGTATCACATAACTATGCAGCATGGGAACATTTTGAAGATATCCTTTCTGTTATTTATCTTTTGTGGTTCTCTTTCTGTTCTGTCTGTTCTTCTGGTCTCGAAGTCTATGTTTGCCTTATCATTATCTCATGCGTGTATGACACAACAGCCTAATATATCTATTTGAAGTGCACTGCTTCAGGTGCTGTAGGCACTAGAATAACTTTTTAACATGTGTATTCTAAGTTTGCACAGCTCCTAGGATATTTTCATTGTGAACATCACCGTCACTCAAATAGTGGTCAGTAGTACAGTGATACTGGGCTGACTTGAGGACAAAATTCAGGTAGTTACCTTTCGTTTTCAACAATATGTTTAGGGATGTCTTGGGCTGAAAATAATTTAGTCAATTAACTATGCTTTTCCTTGTAGGGTGTCGGAGAATTTGTACCATGACACAAGTGTGTCTAGTCTCTGTAGTTACATTAATAAGACCCAATGATTTAGATGAAAACAACAAGGGTTAATATTATACCATTCACGAAATAATTTCCCATACTTCTTGTGTTTTAATTTCAGGCATTTGATCAATTATAGGCACTCATATCTTGACATGGATCCTCTTTTCCCTTGTATGTATCCTCCCGAATAAGATGGAATCATTGTGTCATCTTATTGTGCCTTGTATTTGAATTCCCCTTTTTATTATTTCTTGCTCGATGTAATTATTTTGCTTTTCTATATTGAGGCCAACTTATGTTGGGATATCGCCCATCATTTAGTGGATTTTGGAAGAGAAACTCTTGAATCTTAACCCCCATTGTTTTCGGCTAGCTTAGACTCTTGAATCTTAACCCCCATTCGAAGAGAGACCCTTGAATCTTAACCCCCATTGATCAACGCATTTGACAAACTAACTTGTCATCTAAAAGTGTCCCATGTAACAGAAAAGCTATGTTGTTTCCTTGACCAAAAATCACGTACAGCGTAAGAGGAGATCCCGCAAAGGTGCTTCTAGCTCAATTTTGTCCTTGCTGAAGAAGGAGTTGCGGGATGTTAATCTTCAATCCCTTCTGGAGGGCTCCTCATACCTGCAATTTTCCTCCAATTCGGACCTTGATATAGACCAAAACCCCGACCCAGATCCTTTGTTGTCATCATTTATCTACAGCTCGCCAAGTACAGAAGGTCGTGGTAAAGGAGTACCTGCTGAAGAGGCAAGCTCACCTGTGGAAACCAAATCGCAAAATGCTGCAGAAAGGTATAATCTTGTGCTATCCTTTTAATATTTGCTTCTACCTGGAACTGGTGGATCACTCGTTCCAGCTCTCGGTCATTTTACATTCTTGAGCAAAGTCAAGAATATAGTGTTCATGTTTAATGAATGTTTTGATGGCAAATCATGGCAGCAACGAACGCCCTCAACTATCAGACAAGGATGAAAAGGAGCAGGCTCGAAGATCTGAGTTTGTCCAGCAAATGCTGCTCTCTACCATTCTCGATGACATTTTATGAGCCATAGAGGGAGACACAGATGTTTTCAAGTGTGTATTCCTGGATTCGCGGCGGGGAAGCAAAAGCAGTAGGTCGATATTGTCTTGGAGAAAATAGGAGGAAATATCTTGTAATATTGTGTGATCAAGCATCTGTGCAATATGTATATGTACTGAGTATATGCTGAATCATTACAGCTTCGGGTATGTATTTATCCCATTCAATAACATTGAACCTGCTATAGCAGTATACAGCCTATGTATTATGCTATTAACTCGGTTCTCATTGGTTAGCTTGATCTTCATAGATGAATCTTGATAGTGCCTCACACCAGTGATTCAGAAACTTTACTAAGTCTTGCTGAAGGTGAGCTATACCTGGTGTGTATATTTGCATTTGTAGAATTTTGAAACCCTTATCTTGTGACTCGTGCAATCTTCCTGTAGTAATTATGTCAGTGTGCACATTAATCTAACTGTTCTTATCCCGTGTTATGGCAATTAGTGTTTGCCTTCCTATGCCGTCGTATGATGTCTTGTGTTTGAACCTCGGATATTCACTCTCGAGACTTACTGCTCCCTCCCTGATGCTGGCATTGCACCAGCCAACGACTCTGACCCTCGTGGATGCTGGGTACCTATGCTCGAGGATCCTCTACGATAAAATCAGGTGTGTCACACAGTCAGGGAATTATTAGTTGCAGGAGTGAGTTAAAAATCAAATCGTCTTATGATAAACAGAACAATAAAGATATTATGTAGTCATACTTGCATAAACATTGATCAAGATCAAAGCCAGCTATCCTACAAGCAACTCCAAGAGCAAGAAAAATTTGAATGTTTATCCTCAAGTTTACCTACCCTTCCCAATTCCAAGTTCCCAACCCCCACTTCTTCCCCTGATGTTAAAAGAAAGGGGGAAAAGAGACTAATACAATATTAGTTAATAAGTTATTAAGGTTATTTTTTAAACCATTGAATCGAATAAAAATAATTTCATATTTAATTGATCTAATAATTAAAAAAAATCTTAATAATTTATTGATTAATATTATATTAACTTTCTTTTCCCGGTTAAAAATTATACAATATTTTTTTCCCTTCCAGTTAAGCAAGTACTCATCTGGGTAATTGCTATCTCTACTCAAAACAATTTTTCACACGGCATCAAGTGTGGTGTGAGAGGAGGCTTTTTAGGGTATATGGACCGATTGCTTGGGAAATTTCTCGCGAGAGAATGAATGATTCTTATCAATTACCAATAGTTTAAATCGATCAATTGGAGATTGACATGGAGATAAATCTCTTCATGTTATAGAAATGATTTTGAATATTGTACTCAAATGAAATAAGAAATAAAAATAAAAAAATCATTTTTTTTTAGTTTCATTGTTTACTCCTTTTATTTAATCCATTTAACAAACAGGAATCACAAACAAACAGTTTTGTTTCATTAATCGGTGAAACAAAAAACAAGAAACAAAAAGCATAAAGATATTTCATCCATCCCACTAAAATTACAACACTTATTTTATTTGAATGTCTCATTAAAATCAGAACACTTTTTATTTGAAGTGCAATTTATCTTAAGGTACATTTTTTTTTTGTGATCTTTTTCCCAATAGGTGCATCATTTTATTTTTTTTCCTCCTAAAAGTACACGTTTAGAAGTTATAACAAAAAACCACAAGATTTAACATCAATCAAATCTCTCCATACATGAAAATCACACACCACAGA